>JADRCD010224317.1:36797-51380 GCA_019843815.1 Montemys delectorum | reverse complement strand
CTTTCTTTCTTTCTTTCTTTCTTTCTTTTTTTCTTTCTATTTTAAAAAGGTCTGATTTTTGTTTTAAAGATTTATTTATTTTATTTACATGAGTACACTGCTGCTGTCTTCAGACACACCAGAAGAGGGCATCAGATCCCATTACAGACGGTTGTGAGCCACCATGTGGTTGCTGGGAATTGAACTCAGGACCTCTGGAAGAGCAATCAGTGCTCTTAACCACTGAGCCATCTCTCCAGCCCCCTCTTTTTTTCTTTTTGACACAAGGGGCTCATGTAGCTGACCCCAGCTCAGGTTGGCCTCAAACCTGCTATGTAGCTAAGGGTGATCTTAAATCTCTGACCCTCATGCCTCCACTTCCCCAGTGCTAGGAGCCCAGGGTTTCCCTGCTTCATGAAGTTTTATGGTACTAGGATTCCCCTAGCCCCATCACCCCCATTTTCTTGACCATATATATCTAGACTACATTGAAACAGAAATCTTTTTTTTTAAAGATTTATTTTTATTTATTTTATGTGTATGAGTACACTGTAGCTGTACAGATAGATGGCCATGAGCTATCATGTGTGTGGCTGCTGGGAACTGAACTCAGGACCTCTGCCTGCCCTGCTCGCTCCAGCCCCGCTCACTCCATCATAATGCACTGTAGCTGTCTTCAGACGTACCAGAGAGGGCGTCAGATCTCATTACGGGTGGTTGTGAGCCACCATGTGGTTGCTGGGATTTGAACTCAGGACCTTTGGAAGAGCAGTCAGTGCTCGTACCAGTTGAGTCATCTCGCCAGCCCCGAAACAGAAATCTTTTTGTCCAAGTCAGTTTTTGTTACTGTGACAAAATACGAGACCTAACGTGCTTATGAAGGAGAAACAGTTTGTTCAGAGTAAAGAGTTCAAGCTTCCTGGGGGGGAGTGGAGCCACCTGGCATTGATATGCATATGGAGTTATGTATATACTTCATTCTATCTTTTAGAAAGCTTGGGTTAAAATTAGCGAGGCTATGAATGAAAGCAAAGCAGAGTGAGTGGGAGGAGGGGCTAGCTGGAGAGATGTATAAGTAGCATTAATAAGACGTAGTGACTGACTGGATATGGCAAGTGACAGAGAGGAGGAATCCAAGATAGCTCTCCAGGACTCTGTGTGGTCATAGAAGGAGGAGAAGCCTGGCCAGGAGAATCAAAACAGGACATCAGTGTGGTGTGAGGGACTGAAAGAGATAGAGTTCTGACTCTGTGATTCCAACCAGGCTGCTACCCCACGTCAGCACTCCTAACTCTTGGGCAGGGCTCCTCTTTTGAGTTGGTGTGCAAGCCTTTCCTGGGTGGCAGGTGCAAGATCCTTTCTGTGAGATGAGCAGGGCAAGAAATGTTTCACATGTCCAAATATTCAAATTCATAATGGAGACAGGAAGAAAAAACCCAGCTGCTATCTTAGGGATGGGACCCAAGTCTAAGCATGAAATTCACTTAGAGACACATGCATGAGGTACGTAGCTTGAAGGTATTTTATAAGCCAGTTTTGATGCACCTGGGTTCTGACTGAAATCTTTCAGGTAAAGTAAGAAACGGAGTTTTCTACTTGTGATGCCATGTTAGCTCCCAGAGTTCTGGCTTTCGAAGCATTTGGGATTATGGATGCTCAAACTATTTATGTGTTGTTTCCAGTAACTTTCTAGCCAACAGAATGCAAATACTTTATTTTAACTGAGAAAAGATAGGGAACCAAAAGGTGGTAATATTATTACACAAGCTACTCAATATTAGAGTGGAATCTTTTCAGCGTCCCTGTTGGCTGTGCCCCAAGATAAACTTCACAGCCCAGAGTAAGGTAAGAACAAATAATATAGGCCTGGAAAAGGAAGCACAAGGCCCAAGTTGAGCACCATTCAGAAATCTGTAAGCTCATTGCCCATTTCTGTCTGATTAAGGTAGAGAGCCCAAGAAAATAATAATTAGGAGGGTTTTTTTAAAAAAACTTTTTGTTTATTTATTTATTTATTTACTTACTTACTGTATATGAGCATCCTGTCGATGACACACCAGAAGAAGTCATCAGATCCCATTACAGATGGATGTGAGCCACTATGTGGTTGCTGGGAATTGAACTCATGACCTCTGGAAGAGTAGACAGTGCACTTAACCGCTGAGCCCTCTCTCCAGCTCCAAGTTTTTTTTTCTTTCAAGAGAGTTGGAGTACCTGAGTTTTCCCCTACACCCTGGCTACCATAAAAAAGAGTTGAGAGGTGCTTCACTCTTTTAAGTGTAAAGAGATTACGCTGATCACTTAAGGGAATTTACTGTGCATCCCTAGACTAAGAGGCAGGGGAGATCAATGGTTTATGCCTGAGGAGGTTTACAAGAGCCCATGTGCTGTGATGGCAAAGCAATAGAGAGAAAGAACATTGTTTCATGATTTGATAGATCAGAATACAAGAATGCTCTCAAAGGTAGAGCATGATGGAGAGTGAGCTGGCCTGGGGTCATCTCAAGTCCTACGCAAGGGGGGCACCTATTCCACAGCAGTGTAAAGCAAGGAAAGGACCATAAGTGTCCATGTGCATGAAAGGGTTCTGCTGGTGACACAGCCCTAGAGGTGAGGCTAGAGTATGTTCCCTGGTTTACCACCCATTCCTGCCACCAATATCCTACTCCATGTAAGAGCTATAAAAAGCCCACCAAGGGCTGGTACTGTAGCTCTTAGTGGTAGAATGCATGCTTTGAATATTAATATACATATGTATGTATATACATACATATATAATGCATATATTTACATATACACATAATACATATATATACATACACACATACATACATGCATACACACATATACACTTACTGTGTACCTCTGGCTTACCTGGAACTTCCTGTGTAGACCGTGGTGGCGTGCTGGCCTTAGAGATTCCCCCGTCTCTGCCTTCCAAGTGCTGGTATCAAAATCATACACTACTGCACCTGCCTCCTCTCTCGCTCTTATTCCCAGGCTGAGAGATTAGTATCAGAAACTGGGGGACCTAGATAAGCAATGTGGAGAGAGAGTTTTCCGTGTTCCCCTTCCCTGATGCAGGAAGCAGGCAGGGTCCAGCGGGCCATGGCCGAAGCCAGCAGAAGCTGTCTTTCCATCAAGTTGGAGGGACGACGGCTGCCTTCAATCGATCGATCAGCTGGTTGGCAACAAAACTGGGATTGATATTTTGACTTGGAATGACTGGAAGAGTCTCTGGTGACCAGAAGCATCCCGACAGCTGTCCTGAATCTAATCTAATCCAAAGACAAAAACAAAGCACATGTAATTCAAGCTTTTAAGAGAAACAGAAGCAGTGGGCTACCCACGGTCATCTGTATGGGGAGATTTATTGTGATAACTGGCTCACAAAGTGACTAGTGTTGAGAAGACCTGTGATCTGCTGGCAGCAAGTGGAGAGCCAGGCAGGCCACTAACAATGTAATTCAGATCCAGTCTACAGGCCCAGCCCACACCCAGCTGCTCTGGTGTCTGAGGCAGGAGAAGGTGGGTGCCTCGGCCCAGGGTGGCATTTGTCATGTTTGCCTTTGTCTTCCCTTGAAGCCCGCAGTGGGTTGGAGCTTTTGCTCTGGAGACTTTTTATTTACTGTATACACATGCTAATATCTTCTAGAAATACCTTCACACACACATCCAGAATGTCCTACTGGCAAGCTGGGTATCCCTTCATCCAGTCAAGCCGACACATGAGATTAACTGTCGTAGAGCAGCCGTGGAGAAAACTGGCGATTTTCTGATTATACCCCAAGAGTCCAGCTTTTTTATTATACTAATCACATGTGGCTCTTTCGAGATGTCTGAGAAGAGAAAGGAAGGCAAAGTGATTGTTACAGGAATTAAACTTAGCCATAGAGATGCTACAAAGAGTGGTTTTGTTTCCTTTTTTTCTAAGATTTATTTATTTTATGTATATGAGTGCACTGTAGCTGTCTTCAGACACTCCAGAAGAGGGCATTAGATCCCATTACAGATGGCTGGGAATTGAACTCAGGACCTCTGGAAGAACAGTCAGTGCTCTTAACCATTGAGCCATCTCTCCAGCCCACTGTTTTTGTTTCTTTAAGACAGTGCTAGGAACATTTTAATTAATCGATTTAAATATGTATTAGGTAATTTTAACATGAGCTTTGCAATCTGTCCCACAGCTGGAGAACAATCTGATGTATTGCCTCTGTGTAATAAGCACACAAGACATCTTGCTTCTGCTTCCTGAGAATCTTAGAAGAGATAAAAGACTGAGATGAATAGTTTGCCACTTCTAGTCTGCCACCGATCAATTTTAGGAAGAAGTATGTTCCTGGGAAACGATAGGGAGAGAGCCCATGGCCAACAAAGTCTAGAATAAGCAATGTTAATGGATTTCTCTTTTGGGCACCTGGGGTTTTACAGTGGCTTTAAATTCTTAGCTCCGAGATTGTCTTCTCAGCTTTTCAATGTTATCCAATCCAAGTCTTTGATGGTGCATGAGTTAACGGCACGAGCCAAGCATCATCTGTACCCACGTGTTCCTACACACTGAAAGCTGTGTGTGTGATGCACACAGAAGTATTTCCAGCGATGGAGAACAAGTGTACCGACTTACTCCATGGACTTAGAATTTTGGATCCAGTAGGAGGTTAGAGTCCGGAAAGCATGGAAGAGAGTCAGTCACTTGGCATGCAAACCTGACTGAGGGTTTCTAGTTCTAGAAGAAGTCCTTGCTGTGCCCTTAGGATCCCGAGAGCAATGCTGTTTGCAGTGGTACCCCCTTTGAATGCTTTCTGCAAGTCTCGTAGTATAGGAGAAGGCTTGCTGGATCGGGACTGACAGTAAGTACGTAGACCTTAGATACTGAACATCCACTACTATTGAGTTGTTACCAGTGGGCAATGTTCCTCCCTTTTTGTGTGTATAGATGTGTGTGTCTTTGCATGCATGTGCACAGGTATGTATGTGCAGCTGTGTTTAGAGACTGGAGGTTGGCATCCAAAGTGTTCCTCTATTGCTCTCCACCTTATGTGTTGATACAACTCTGAGTGCGCTCTGAACTTGTGGTCTCAACTAGTCTAAGCAGCCTGCATGTTCTGGGCTTCCCCTCTTAAGGTTGCACATCTTGGTAGCAAGCCCCTTTATCTGCTCATCTTACTAGCCTTGCTTTCTGTTTCTGTCTTGTTTTGTTGAGACCCAGGGTCAAAGAAACAGGTATTTCTTCTGGCTGACTTGGCGCTCACTATGTAGGCCTCAGTCTCACAAAGAATGGCTTCCTTATGGCCCCTAAGTGCTGGGATTAATGATGTGGGCCACTGTGTCGGCCAGTGTTATGTCAGCTTGACTGACATGAGCTAGAGTCATCAGAGAGGAGGCAGCTTGAACTGAGAAAACGCCTCCAGAACATGATGCTGTCAGGCTTTTTTTTAGCAGTTGATGCATCGGGGCCTAGGCCATTGTGGGTGGTGCCATCCATGGGGCTGGTGGTCTTAACTTAGATGGAAAGCAGGGCCAGCAAGCCATGATGAGCAAGCCAGTAAAGCAGCACCCCACCATGGCCTCTGCATCAGCTCCTGCCTCCTCCAAGCTCTGGTCCTGATTGTGTTCCTGCCCTTACTGCTTTCTGGGAATGGTGGCGACCTCGTCAGAAAGCATCACACACTAGGCCTGAACAGTTCCATGTAAGAGGTTTAATTGAGAGGGAGAGAGGGGGCAGTAGCTCGGAAAGAGAGAGGAGGGAGAGAGAGATCGAGAAAGGAATGTTCCTAGTATTTATATGACTGGTGACGTATGGCCAGGTAAAGGTGGGAGGTGATTCCAATGGATTCTGGGAATATGGTGACTATTGCTCTGGCAACAGGTCTCTGAGACCTGCCCATGAGTCACCACAGGCTTTGGATGCTAACACTGCTTTTTTTTTGGTTTTTCAAGACAGGGTTTCTCTGTGTAGCCCTGGCTGTCCTGGAACTCACTCTGTAGACCAGGCTGGCCTTGAACTCAGAAATCCACCTGCCTCTGCCTCCCAAGTGCTGGGACTAAAGGCGTGTGCCACTACTGCCCTGTTCCTTTACTGCTTTTGATGGTGAACTATTATATGGAAGGGTGAGTGAGATAAACTTTCCCAATTGCTTTAATTGCTTTAGGCCATGATGCCTCGTCACAGTAATTGTAACACTAACTAAGACAGCCACTAGGCTCAGTTTTGTTTTATTTTATGAGACAGAACTTTACTACACAGTCCAGGCTAGCCTCACACCTGTGATCTTGCTGTGCCCCACCCCAGCACTGGGATTCTGGGCGCGCACTGCTCAGTTCTAAAGGTCCTGACATTACCAGTACAGTATCAACTATTTTCAGTGGTGCAGATTCTCCCTCTTGCCTCAGGGGCTAACTCTCCTGCTCACAAGGAGCTCCTGCATCCTGCATCGGGGAGGGGGATGTATTTTTATGGTACAGTTCCGAGTTGTATTACATTTGTCAAGGCCTACCTGTCTTCTGAGTTTCTAGCCTTACAGTTGAGAGTGCATTTGAAGGCTTTCTCAGACACGGGACAGCCTTCAGTCTCCACTTCCTTACCAGAGTTCTGTCCCAGGGTGAACAGGATGCTTTGTACACTTTCTCCTAACAGAGAAAGAAGGATTTTTAATCCTCGCCCTCTCCTGATACTGTTTTTACTGTTTTTATTATTATTTATTTACTTTTACCTCTCCCATTTTTTACCTAGGGCTTAATTCTCCATCAGTTTGGAAGATTAGCCCTACACCCCGAGTCAATTTCCCATCATTATGTATCTGTTTGGACTTTAGTTCCTAATCAGCTTTTCGGGGCTTCTTTGAAGTTCTTCTTCCCTTCTGGGGGATTCCCCTTCTGAACTTTTGGCCCAGCTTTTCATGAGAAATGTTTCCTTTATTCTGTTCAGGACTTTATATTAATAGAGACTGGTTTGGGATGGACCCGGGTAGGCTCCTCACATCAGCTCAGCTGGACTGACTCCCTAAGTCTTTGAATTGATCTTGTGACCTGTTGCTTTTATGCAGACTATGTTGAACCTCTAGATTAACATTAGGGGATGTATTAGTCACCTTTCTCCTTGCTTTGCCCAAAGGCCTAACAAGAAGCAATGTAAAGGAGGAAACATTTGATTCTGGCTATGGTACAAGGGACAGCTCCTGTTCTTGGCTGTGGAAGGCTGCATGCTTACATCTAGGTGGACCAGAAAGCAGAGAAAGAGCCCAGACTGGGCCCGCTCTCCTTTTTGCCTTCTGTTGAGTTTCAGGATCCCTACTCATGAGGTGACATCACCCACATCCCCAGGGGCCTTCCCTTCTCCCTTCAGATCCTATCTGGAAACACCCTCCTCATAGCCAAGTTGACAAGTGAAATTAGTCATCACGGAGCAAACTTACATATTTAAGTTACTGAGTCCTACTGGCTGTGAATCTCATATCTCTTCTCAACATAAATACTTTTTAAAAATAGCCTACTGGAATTACACAGCTAGAAAATAGTGCTGACAGATAAATTTAGTTCCAAGTTTGATCATACCTTATTCTTCCGTGTTCCTGGCTTGTTAACTACCTCGAGTAAATGATCTAGTGATTATAGCTTCAGCTTTGTTGACTTGGTGTTTTAGCTCACTTGCTTAGTGAGTATAAAGGGATAGCCTTTTGTTGTGTAATTCAGTTTAATGTTTTTACTTCTAACCTCAATTTATACTTTAGAAGTTTAAAATGCACATTTACCAAAATTACCACCTAAAATGCACACGCAGTAAAATTACTGAAACAAATAGACACACAAAAGACCAACAAGTCAATAAACTAGACCAGTGGTTCCCAACCTGTGGGTCACAATCCCTTTGGGGTTGCCTATCAGATACCCTGCATAATTGTATTTACATTACAATTCATAACCGTAGCAAAACCACAGTTATGTAGGTTTAAGTAGCAACAAAGCAATTTTATGGTTGGAGGGTCCCCACGGCATGAAGAACTGTATTGAAGTGTCACAGCATTAGGAAGGTTGAGAACCACTGAACTAGACTAATACATGTGGTTTTTGCATGCTAGAGTCAAAGAGTTTCTAAAATGTCGGTTGACAGAAAGATGTGGTAGAACCCTGAGCCGTCCTGATCTCTTACCAGCTGGCTTTAGGCAATGGGTTCTCTGTGAGCTGGGAGACCTTGATTGCAAGTGTAAGAGGCTACTCATACACAGAGAAACATTCCCAGGAAAGTCGTGTAGAGGCGTCAATGGAAACTGGCCAGAGACCATTCTCCTCTCTATACAAGACTATTTATGAAATACAAATCTACTATTGAAGCTTTTCCAGCAGCCGTATACCAAGATGGAGACCACATGTGGCTCTCTCTTACCACAAGACCACCATGCAATCAATAAATTATTGTCTTCAGAGCCTTGTGTATTTAATGCTACAGTTCTCTTTCCTCCTTGGGTCCATCTATTAACGTGGATGCTCGGAAATTAAAAAGATTTTAGAGGCTTCAGAATCTCTCTGTGGAACATTTTCAAAATACTTCCTGAAACCTCTGGCTTAGTGAATCTGCCATATGGATGGGCATGCGTGTTTGGCGAAGTCCCTTAGGTAATCTGACATGCTCTTCTGGTTAAGGACTCACTTCTCTAGGCTAACCCTCTAATTGTATGAATGAGACAGTTTTCCTGGAAGGAAGAAAGATGCTTCTAATTTAAGGTTACCTTGGCCAGCAAAGGTAGTTGGAAAATGTGAGCCTTAATGATCCCGCTTCCCCAGTTCTTTCCGAGCTCCTCCTTCACCACTATCAGGCTATAATTTTGTTTCTGACTTAATGACTTGGGGTTTTAGGCAGACCCTTATTTTCAAAACAAACTTCTGCTTTTCTATAATGTTGATGAATGGACAATGCCCTGCACTGTGCTTCGGGTTTAGATCATGTAAGAGCCCCTTTCAGTCAGAATGATTAGAGTTAGTTGCAAACAGCTGCAGTTGGGAGAGTCTCTGGGTCCACTGCTGGCCTGTCCAGTGCTCATGGAAAACAGGCATAGACAAGCAAGAAAAGAATTTCTAAGGACACACTAAGTTACACTCACAGTTTCTGAAATAATTTATGGCTTTGCATCAGCTGCCCTTGAATGTGTCTAGTGACTTTTAAAATCAGATCTTTGCAACCGAGTCCATAAACCTTAAGGTATATGCAAATATAAAGGCTTATCTTTTCACATGGCCTTTTAAAGAGGACAACTGAAAAGCAAGAATATTTTTTTCTTACTTTAAGTGGTAGGAAATGACAGTCGGGGCTGGAGAGATGGCTCAGCGGTTAAGAGCACTGACTACTCTTCCAGAGATCCTGAGTGCAATTCCCAGCACCCAGCAACTACATAGTGGCTCACAACCATCTGTAATGGGATCTGATGTCCTCTTTAGGTGTGTCTGAAGACAGTGAGAGTGTACTCATATACAGAAAATAAATAAATCTTAAAAAAAAAAAAAAAAGGCCGGGCAGTGGTGGTGCACACCTTTAATCCCAGCACTTGGGAGGCAGAGGCAGGTGGATTTCTGAGTTTGAGGCCAGCCTGGTCTACAGAGTGAGTTCCAGGACAGCCAGGGCTACACAGAGAAACCCTGTCTCAGGAAAAAAAAAAAAAAAAAAAAAAAAAGGAAGAGGAGAAAGGAACTTAGTTACCTGAAGTGCCTTCCAAATGTCTACCTGAGTTGACCACCAACCTTCCTTTTATCAGAAGGTAAAGAGAAACTTTATACTTATTCACTTATTTTTTTACTTTGTAGAACTGGGGATCAAACCCAGATCCTCCTCCATGCCAGGCCAGCACCCTACCCACTGAGGTACAGGCAGAGCCTGGACGGTCCTTCTCCAGGGAATAGTGTTTCAAATTTCACATTGTCCACTCTCAAAGAGGAAAATACACTATTTCCCCATGTTATATAAAACGCACAAACAATGTTTCCTATTAAGCCCACATGATTAGGAGTATTTGAGCTGTCCTATCTCAAATGATAAGTAAGAATGACCTCATTTGGGGTAAGATACTCTGTGTTCTTTTTTGTAAGAAAAAGGGATAATGCTATGTTTTTGCCTTGTAGGATTTAACATTATATGAAGCCACAACAGAGGGGACCAAGATAAGAGAGAAGTAGATCTGGAGTTTGTGCATTCAAACATAGTATGCTAGTTCCTTTTCTCATGGCTATGAGCAAATACCCGACTAGAAGCATCTCAGGAGGGGTAGGTTTGGCTCAGGGTTTGAGTGGATACAGTCTATCATGGAAGGGGAAGCGTGGAGGCGGGAGCCTGAGGTAAG
This sequence comes from Montemys delectorum, assembly GCA_019843815.1. NCBI lineage: Eukaryota > Metazoa > Chordata > Mammalia > Rodentia > Muridae > Montemys > Montemys delectorum. The sequence continues at coordinate 41,073 of JADRCD010224317.1, read as the reverse complement.
ATCACTCCCATCGTACCCATAGTCAGGAGGCAGAGGGCAGCCAGGAAATAGAGCCAGGCCATGAAACCTCAAGGCCTTCCTGTGGTGACTCACTTCTTCCAGGGAGGCTCCATCTCCTGAAGGCTTCACCACCTTCCAGAAACAACGCCACCATCTGGTCACCAAATGTTCAAATATATCAACCTATGGGAGAGCACTTCGTAGATTCAAATCCCAACAGTTAGTAAGGAATAGACAGATACAGAATGAGGAGAAATCTTTTGCTTTAATTAGTGAAAGTCCTCCCATCTGTTGGTATAAGATTCTTGGATCAAGCCTTGGGCAAACTGTACACTATAGTGCCTTGAACAAAAGGAGAGTTTCTGCTTTGGTGACTCTTACACATAATTAAAAAAAAAACAAATCAAAAACACTGTTATTAGGACTCCTTTTGTAAGGTGTTTTGAAATAAATCTATATTTGCATGTTGCAAATATTGTTGTTGTCCTATATTTTAAGGGAAAAGAAGTCTCAATTTAGCACTGCTAATGAAACCATTGTAGAATCCTCCTGACCTCGGCCCTAACTTCATATGCCAAGGCTACAGTGTGGTGATTTGAATAAGAATGGCCCTACAGGCTCGTATGTTTGAATGCTTGGTCATTAGAGAGTGGCACTACTTGAGAGGGATTAGAAGGTGTGGCCTTGTTGGAGGAAGTGTATCACTGGAGTGGGTTTTGGGATTTCAGAAGCCTCAATCCAGACTCAGTGTCTCTTCCTTACTGTCATCTGCAGACCCAGATATAGAATTCTCAGCTCCTCCTCTGCCTACATGCTGCCATGCTTCCCACCACTAAATGTAAGCAAACTCCATTTAAATGCTTTCCTTTATAAGAGTTGTCATGGTCATGATTTCTTCATAGCAAAAGAACACTGACTAAGACAGAGGTTGGCACCAGAGACTGGGACACTGCTGTGACAAGCCTGACCATGCTTCTTGTTGGCAGAATTTGGACTTTGGGACTTTGGGAAATGGGCCAAACTAGTAGGAATAGGAAAGATAGTGGTGCTGAGAATAATGTAGATTATGACAGCCCAGGTTCCAGAGGAGAAGAATATTAGTAGGTGACCTAGAGATATTCTTGTGATATTTTGGGGAAGAATGTGGCTGCTTTCTGTCCTTGTCCAAAAAAAAAAAAAAAAAAAATATGTGCCTGAGACTAACTTTAAGAGTTCTGGATTAACAGCATTGGCAGAGGAGATTTCAAGAGAGCCTAAAACTGACTCTGGTTATTAGAGGTTACTCTTTGCAGATGTATAATAAAAAGGAGCAAGACGGGCCAGGGAAAGTATAAAGTTTGAGGAGAAAAGGAGCACTAGGAAATGTAGTAGAGTCAAGTCCAGTGCTCAAGATAAAAAGTTTAAAGAAAAGCCTCATGCTAAATTTGATAAAAGGAGTGGTAAGCTCAGGGCGAGTCCCCACCTAGCTAAGATTCCAACTGGTGAAAAGGAATGAAAGAAAAGCTTAGGCAGTGAAGAAAACCACAGAAAAGAGAAAGCGAAACTGTGGAAACATATCTGAATGAGGTGCCAGGTTCCCACCCTAGCAAGCAGGAGGACTTGGCAGTTTCAGTGACGTGGCTCTGGCTTTTAGTGTCAAGGATACAAGAAAGGGGTTGTGGAATCTCCCTTGGAGGCTAAGGAGAGCCACTGAGGCTTTTGAGTAAAGTGGTGAAGGTGAAGCCTGGATTACCGTGGTGCCTCCCCCTCAAAGTTGTTGCAGATGTCAGAGCCATGGGATTCCTGCTGAGGAAAGTTGTTGAACAGCCCAAGAGAAGTGTATTTTGGTCATCAAAGTTAAAAGGAGTTGGAGATCTTAAGAAGGCTTTGACAGTAGACATGGAGATGATGGAGATACAGAATTTGGAGTGTGTCCTGCTGGTTTTGGGTCTTGCTTTGGTCCAGTGTTTCCTTACTATGCCCCCTTTCTTCCTTTTGGGATGGTAATGTACATGGTGTGCCATTGTATGTTAGGAGTCTATGATCTGCGTTTTGATTTTTGTTTTATAGGGCATTACAGTTAAGAGGTTGCCATGAATCTCAGAATCAGAAGAGATTTTGGACTTGAGACTTTTAAATCGTGTCAAGGCTGTGATAGACTACGGGACCTTTGAAACTGGACTGAATGCATTTTTGCATTGATAATGGCTATAAGCCTATGGGGGCCAGGAAGTGTAATGTGGTTTGAGTAGGAATGTTCCCACGAGGCTTATATGTTTGAATGCTTGGTTATTAGGAAGTGCTACTACTTGTCCTTTTTGGAAGGAGTATACCACTCATAGTGGGCTTTAAGGGTTTTTGGAAAACTCAAGGCAGACCCACTATCTCTCCCTCTCTCTGTTGTCTGCCTTGCTTACCCAAGTCTATCATCGACTCAACCTCTGAAATTGTAAGCAAGCTTTAATTCAATGCTTTCCTTTATAAGAGTTGCTGTGGTCATGGTGTTTCTCCACAATAGAACAGTGACTAACAGGTATGACTTGTGTAAGATTAAGGGGAATCTTGGGAGTTGAGCTCAGTTAGTAGAGGGCATTGCCCTGCGTCTTACCCTGTGTTTGATTTTCATCACCACATGCACAATCTGGGCATGGTGGCCTATGCCTGTGATTCCAGCACTTAGGGGGACCCCATGATTCATGGTCATCCTCAAGTACGTAAGTAGTTCTTTCAGGCCAACTTAGGAATCATGAAAATTTGTCTAAAAAGAAAAAAAAAATTCAGACATATGTGGGCTCACCCATTATTTTATAAATGAGAAACTATATAAACTAGGAAACTCTTGGGAGCTGCTGAGGTCATCAGTTGAGCAAAACCTTTATTGAATCCCTCACCAGGATTTACTTCATTTGTATTTCTACATATGTGTATATAAATGCAGTTGCCTTAGGAAGCCAGAAGAAGTCTTCAGATCCCTCAGAGCTAGAGTTGCAGGTCGTTGTGAGCTACATGACATGGGTGCTGGGTATAAAACTCAGATCTTCTACAAGAATAACAAACGCCCTTAACTACTGAGCCAGCCATCTTTCCAGCTGCTAAAGGTGTTCTTAATTTGTGTGTGTGTGTGTGTGCATGTGTGTGTTGTTGGGATCACATGCCTGCCAAGTGTTCTACTACTCAAGGATACCCTAAGCTGGTTCTTGACTCCTAGCAACAGGTTTTTGTTTTTTTTTTAAATTTTTGTTCTTTTTGGGATTAAAACATAGGTACTTTATTACCTGTTGTGTATTCAATCAGGAAAGGCATACTTGGTTGTTTTTTATTCTGTTCTCCATTTCCCACCTTGTGATTCCAATGTTGCATTTGCTGATCTTGTGACCAGTTGATTCAATTATTTGCAAACAGAATTTTATGTCACTTCTGAGTAGCATTTCTTTTTTTAACTAAAAAATAAAAGGTGAGGGCTGGAGAGATGGCTCAGCAGTCACAAGCACTTGCTGCTCTTGCAGTGGAGTCTAGATTTGGTTTTCAGCAGCCACATAGAGGCTCACAACCATAACCAGTAACTCAGCACCTGGGGTGTCTGACACCTTCTTCTGGTGTTTGTAGGCATATGTATGTGTATGTGTATGTGTATATATATATATATCACACATATGAATAATATATATACACTATGGTGGTTTGAATACGCTTGGCCCAGAGAGTGGCACTATTTGGAGTAGGTATGGCCTTGTTGGAGGAAATGTGTCACTGTGGGCATACGCTTTAAGACCCTTGTCCTAGTTGCCTAGAAGTTAGTATTCTGCTAGCAGCCTTCAGAAGAGGTAGAATTCTCAGCTCCTCCTGCACCATGCCTGCCTGGATGCTACCATGTTTCTGCCTTGATGATAATGGACTAAATCTCTGAACCTGTAAGCCAGTTCCAATTAAATGTTGTCCTTATAAGAGTTGCCTTGGTCATGGTGTCTGTTCACAGCAGTAAAACCCAAACCAAGGCACATACACGTAAATATGTACATACATGTACATTAAATAAACAAATCTTAAAACTAGTTTAAAAGATGCCTACGCATGTATATATGGTATACATTTCATTTCTTCCCTTCCTCCACCTCCTTTTCTACTTTCCCTCTCTTTTCATGAGATTGGGTCCTGTTGTCCATGCTAGCCATGAGCTCTAGTGACCTTCCTACCTCAGTTAGCCCTTGAGTAACTGGGACTGTATGCATATGATAACATCCATGGCCCATTCATCATCATCATCATCATCATCATCATCATCATCATCATCATCATC
>JADRCD010224317.1:11044-36787 GCA_019843815.1 Montemys delectorum | reverse complement strand
TCATCATCATCATCATCATCATCATCATCATCATCATCATCATCATCATCATATTTTGAGGCTAGGTCTCCTGTAGCCCAGACTGGTCTCAAACTCATTATGGGCAGGCAGAGGTCGACCTTGACATCCGGGTCCTTGAGACTCTACTCCTCAAGTGCTGTGCCTATGGGTGTGTGCAACCATGACAGTCACATGATGTTTTGATATATGTGTATTTCAGAATGACTTGATAAAGTAAATTAACATGTTCTGAGTAAGTGTGCCTGCTCTGTGGTGTGAGTATGAGATTATCTGGTATTCGTTTTAGGGGCTGCTTGTAACCCGTGGTTACAAACTTTCCAAAGAGTATTTTCTTGAAAGACAAAAACTGCTTTTAATTTAGGGTTTAGCGTAGAAGGGAAATGAGAAATCTAAGTAACACATTTGGCACTTTAGAGCAAAAAAATATGATTTTATATGCATATAATATATCCATATGTATAACTGTGGTTGTTGCGGTTAGGATTTTAGGAGGGATTAAGTTTCTATATCAGTATCTTGACTCATGACTTTGAAACTTTGCCTATGGTAGTGAACTAGCAAGGAAAGAGTTGTAACCGGCCACAAGTTGTTTTAACTACCGTCATGTACAGTTACAACCAGGACTCACAACCCAGAGCTGAGAGTCATGGAGTCCGCTCTTAGCTTTTTCCTCCTGCTTCTGTGTGACCTTCAGTCTGCGTGGGTGGGTCTCAGGGCATTTGGCTATAAATAGGCTTTGAAACGACTCATCCTGAGTGTTTTTCTAGCTCTGTTGACCTGTCATTCTAGGAAACCAGAGTAGCATGCTGCTAGCTATTTTGAGGTATGGATCATTTTCTTTTTTCTCGTCTCTCTTTCTGTCTCCTTGTCTTTCTTTCTCTGTCTGTCTGTCTGTCTCTCTCTGTGTCAGTTTCTCCCTCTCTCTCTCTCTCTCTCTCTCTCTCTCTCTCTCTCTCTCTCCTCTCTCTCTCTAGTGCTGGAGTTTGCATCATGGGCCTTATATAAGCTCCGTCCCTAGGTTTTGTTTTGGTTTTAAGAAAGGATCTCACCCAGTGCCCAGGCTGGCCTCCATCCACCTATCTGTGCCTTCCAAGTGCTGGGGTTAAAGGCTTGTGCCCAGTCTCCAAGATAGGGATTTTTAAAAACTTTTAAAATTTGTGAGCTAGATCTAAGCATACCTTTGAGTAATGGTTAATTCTGATTGCCAATCTGATAGGATCACAAATGCATGGGACATTAGTTAGGTATACCTTATGGTATGTGTGTGAAGGCCAGGCCAGAGAAGAGTACAAGAGGGAGAAAGCTGCCTCTCAGGCTGGGGTCCTGGACTGAATACAAAAGAGAAATCCAGATGTCTTCTCTCTCTCCTGAGGAGCTCTTTTCTTCTTTAGGGGTCAGATGGTTTCCCAGGATGCACTGGGGCTGTGTCTCTTGTGTTTATTTTCTTAAGTATCTTCTTTCCTCTTTTCTTCCTTTCTTTCTTCCTTCCTCCCTTCCTTCTTTCCTTCCTTCCTCCCTCCCTCCCTTCCTTCCTTCCTTCCTTCCTTTCTTTTTTTTCCTTCTTTCTTGCCACCTTTGATGAGATTTGCTAGCTTTATCTAAGCACGTTTTACTTCTCCTGATTTTCAAGACCTTGGGGAAAAGCAGCATACGCTGCTCTCATCCCTTTTTGATGGATGTGTGTGGTTCACCGATGGCTCCATCATTAGGGATTTTTTGCAGTCAACTTGGAAAGAAGGTTCAAGTGGCAAAGCCATTAGACTCAGATGCGCCCCGAGAGCGGAGATGGTGTCACCGGCTTCTTGCTTTGACTTTTTGACTCCTGCCTGGTCAGAGTCAAAAATAGGATATTCAGGGACCTTGAAGCTGTGTCACACAACTTGGGACGGCTCTCCCCTCTGTGGCTACATAACTCCAGGTTTTCACCCCGACCCTTGGTGGAAAGATGTGTGGACAAGAGAGAAAGTCAGAGCTACACTCTACTCAGCTCTCCCACAGACTGGGGCTTCCCATGCTGCTTCCTGTGAAGGCTCAAAAAGGGAGCTTTCCCCTCAGAGTTAGAGGCAGCGGGGCCTGTAAGCCCTAAGGTTGTGCTTGGTTTCTCCAAAAAAGAAACTATTGAATTTGTCGGATTCTCTACGTTCCTAAACACAGCTGCCTTGGAAACAGCTCCTTCTTGTTTGAGCTGGATGCACTGGCCATATTCTGCCACTGTTGGTATTGGAGGTTCTTATTTATTTTGTTATCTGGGTTTTCCTACCTTCCCTCTCAAAGACTGCAGAAATTGGTCTTACCCCATCATGCTGGCCCTCGGAACTTCTGTCAGGTTTTCTTTTTCATTAAATTGCCTCTTTGGAATAATCTCGAACGCTTTACAAAAACAAACGGGACATGTGTTGTCTCCTTGGCTTTATGACAGGTGACTGACGGTGATCAGATAGCTAAGCAAAATTACTGTCTTAGTGCTCCTTAACCTTTTGGGCTTGGAAAACCCTCTTGAGAATTAAGATTTACACACAGGTAGTCTGGGAAACAGTGTGTATTCTGTTTTACATGTGACTCCTGGGTCATGAGACTCCCACTGTAGCATAGTAGAATCTAAGCGCCGTTTACTGACCATCCCCGTTCCCACTGCTGAAATTATCACACAGTCCAGACAGGCCATTGGCCATCATCACCTTTCTAGGACAGGAAAGGAGTCGTGCTCAGTGAGGGTGGGAGGGGCATTTCCTAGTGAGCACTTCTTTGTGGTCCACTGTGAATGCCTTTCTGCGTGAGTGTTAACTCCTGAGGCTGTTTCCCACTTCTGAGAAGGACAGGTTTGAGAGGCAGCTCTCTAGACACTTGTGTCTTAAAAATGCTGAGAGGCAATCCTGTCAAAAGTTAATAATCCTCCTCATCCGTTAGTGCGTCCAGCATTTTGTGAACTCTGGGAAGACAAAGACGGAAGTGGGCGTGGCTAAGTGGAGAACTGGATCCAAGTTGCTTCCCTCTATAGAGAGCAGTTGCAAGCCTGGGGTTGAAAAGCAAATACCTTTAATCCTAGAATTTGGGAGGCAGAGACAGGAGGATTTTGTGAGTTCTAGACCAGATTGAACTACATAGTGAGTTCTAGGACGGTAGGACTACATAGTGAGACACCGCCTCCCTCAAAACAAACAAACAAACAAACAAACAAACAAACAAACAAAGAGTTGGATAGTTATAATATCTCAAAGTCCATGCTGGAGGTACCCGTCTAAATTATTATTAATCTCATCGAAATCCTAATGGCTTAGCAGATGGACTGATCTGCCATTGTCTGCTTCCTTGTTTTAATTTTTTTTTTGTACCACACTTCACTGAGGCAGTTAGCCCGTTGCTCTTTATCTTAGAGATTTACCAGATAGATAATGGAGTGTTGCTCATTGATGGCCATTCCCTTTAGTTGTAGCAATATACTCTTACAGTGTCAGAAGCTGCCTGAATATAGAACCCTACTCAGTTATCCTGAGCTGCTGTATCTTGCCCTAGTTCAGTGGTAGATATAAAGTAAGCATACGTTTTAAGGAGGCAGAGGTGATGCTTTGACTGGTGTTACATGGCTGAGATGGTTTTGTTCCCATTCTCATCTGAGTCTTGATGGTAATGAGAGTTTCAGTGCAATTATCCCAAGAAATAAAAATTATGTGATATGAACATAATCAGTGCTCAGTCACAAGTAGCCTTTTTGAGCTTAAAGCCCCACACACAGAAGTGCTGGGGCACGTTCCTTGAGGAGCTGGGAGCGGGCGGTGACCTTAGAGCCAGCCATCCCATGGCCTCTGATTACCCATCCTTCCTGCCTGCAGTGCTCAGTGGAGAAAGGATAGCTCGGTGTGTGTGCCGTGTGTGGGAGATGGCGACCTGCATCTGCAGGTTTCAGTTGATTCTGGAATGCACTAGCCTTGGGAACAGGCAAGGCACTTTAAGCCCTCTGTCTGCTTGTGAACCCCTGGGGTCCCCAGAGAGGTATGAGAAGCATGTGGGGTGAGTATTTCACTGACTTCTCTGTGCCACCAGGCTCAGTATTCCCTGAGCCCAGCCAGCATCTACATATCACTACTTGGGTGGCTTAATGGCTGGACGTGAAAGTAGTGGAATGTAGTCAGAGAGATGTCCCCCAGAATGTGGGATCTGACAGGATGAGTGATGCGTACACTTAGCAGAATCGTTCCCAGCCGAACAAACACATCCTACTCAACACAGTGTTTGCTATTCAGCTTTTGAAATGTGTCCCATTGTTCTCTTATTGTTATTGTGACCATCTCTGCAGCAGGTGATAATATTGAGAAAGTCCAATATTAGCCTTTCAGAAAGCCAACACGCCCCGAAGACTTCTCATTGCCCGGCACAACACAGCACGAAGGGCAGGGCTCAAGCCTGAGGGTCCTTAGCATTTAAGGAGGTGCAGACACTTTCCATTCACACACGGGGGGGGGGGGTGTCCACAGTACACTTAAGTGGCTGTCTGACACACCCTAAGGGGTTGTTAACAATAATAGGTTTGACATTTGGGAGGGAAAAAAATGAACACATCAAAGTAAAAGCCATTTTAAGAGCAGGGAGGAAGTTATTCTTGTGTCAGTGTTCTGTTCCATTAACTCTTCTCTGTTGGGCTCAGAGGGCAGGAGCAAGCTACTTCGGTCAGCTGCTGCTAAGTGCCATGTACGTGGAGCCCCTGATCCTTTTCCGTTTCCAGAACAAGAATAGGACTAATTATAGCGTCCCCAAATATATTTACTCTGAAGCAGCATTCTCCTCCGCACCCTGCTTAGGAGTGACAGAAGATGGAATTTTGTCACTTAGGAACATTTTTTGACATTGGATGTGAAACCTAAACCTCAAATATGATTTAAAAACACGTTCAAAACAATCCAATATTTTAATAGTAATTTAAGATTACATTTATTTGCAAGTGACCTTTCCTGTGTGCCTGTGGAGGTCAGAGGACAATTTGGGGGAGTGGTTTTCTCCTACCATTCTGTGAGTCCTTAGGATCAAACTGCTTGGTGATAGGCTTGGTGCTAGGTGGCACTAGCCATCTCACTAGCTGTGACAGTTAGCTTTAATTGCCAAGCCAACACACTCTAAAACCGTCTGAAAAGAAAGCCTCTGACTGGGCTGACCTGCAGGCAGGTCAGGGGGTGGGGTTATCTTGACTGTGTGATTGAGAGGGGAAAACTCCATTGCAAGGGGTGGGGCTGCACCTTGACTTCAGTCCAGGACTGTGTGAAAACACGGGGTCAGTGAGCCCAGCACAAACACTGCTCTCAGCTTTCGACTAGGGATGTCATGTGACTAGCTACCTCAGGTCCCTTCTTCCTGGACTTCCCCCAAAATGATGGACTACAGCTGGAATTATACCCTTCCTCCCATGAGTGCTTTTGTCAGAGTATTTAATTTAATTTTATGTGCATGGATGTCTTGTCTGCACGTATGTCTGTGTACCATTTGTATGCCTGGTGCCCTCAGAAGGCGGTGATGGATCCCCTGAAATTGTAGTTAATAAATATAAATGGAGCAAGTAAAGGTAAACTTTGCTTTTAAAGTTAGTGTGTATGTGTATGTGTGTGTGTGAGAGAAAGAGAGAGAGAGAGAGAGAGAGAGAGAGAGATCACACACACATATTTGGAGGTAAAATAATTGCAACTATAGTTCTTTATCCTGTAGGTTCTGGGGATAAGTTAAGCCCTCCCACCCCCCATATAGAAGCCAGGGTCTCGCACATGTTAGGTAAGTATTCTAACACATATTCCAGCCATGTTCATAGTGCCTCACCCCATCCCACACAAAACACTTTATATTTTGAGGCAAGGTCTTGTTAAGTTGCTCAGACCAACGTTTCACTTGCCCTGTGGCCAGGCATAACCTAATCTTGCTGCCCCAGTCCCCTGGGATTACAGGGTGGCACAATACCTGGCTTAAAACCAACTTTAGAAACCATCTTCCAGGAAATGGTATTTGCTTTAAAAGCTCTTTTCAGGTTTACTTTATGAGTGTAGGTATTTTGCCTGCGTGCTTGTCTGCATGCCATGTGAATACCTGGTACATACGTATAGATGCTGGGAAAAGGTGCATAACCCCCTGGAATTGGAGTCACAATTGTGAGCTGCCATGCAGGTGCTGGGACCTGAAACCGGGTCCTCTGGAAGAGCAGCCAGCACTCTTAACCTCTGAGAGGCATCTCTCCAGCCCCTGTAGCTAACTCTTTTCTTAGTTCTTTAAAATTCTTTCCTAATAATTCCAATAAGTGCTGAGCATTTGACTAAGTCTCTTATTTACATCAAAAAGATATATGATCTTCAGAAGAAATCGAAGCCGGATACGGATACACACACAGGTTTTACACACACAGGATACACACACAGGACACACCCACTAACAACAAGCAGGACCTTTAACTTTGAGACTCCCGGGCTGGCTTCATCTGATAGTGGATACGTTTTCACAGGCCTTAGAGCTACAGGAGCTGAGTCCTAAGTCCTGGGTCTGTCATCTCCCAGCCTTCCACCTTTCCCAGCTTCAGTTCCTGTGTAACATGTGGGGTTAGCATGACTCTGAGGGGGCATGTGTAGATGTGATTTGCAAAGAGTGAAGCGCCCCGCCTCTATAGTTTTTTTTTTTTTTTTAAATGGCTTTAAAATCATGTGGAGAGCTCTGAACAGGGATCCAGGAGCTCTGTGCTTCCTCATTGTGGTTTAGGTTTTTGCTACTGTAACAAATCCCTGAAGTGAAATCTTAAGGAGAAACAAGATTCACTTAGGCTCATGGTTCTGGTGGTTTCAGTCCGTGGCCAGTTGCACTTCAGGAGCACACGGTGGAGCATTTCCTAGCCAGCAACCAGTAGCCTGGAGAGGGAGCCTGGATAGCCTGGAGTGTCCTACCATTGTGGTCTTCCCATGACCTAAGACCTTCTGCTCTGCCCTGTCTCTTAAAGCACCCCCCCTCCCCAACCCCAGCACTACACTGAAGACAAAGCTTCCCACCCATGGACTCTGGGGATACATCCTCCATTGTTACTGCTCCTCACCCTCAGAAAACATGGAGTCTCTAACTATACCCGGCCCCTGTCCTCGTCATAAAACCCTGCAAATTGAATCAGAACATTCCTTACAATATAAGGCTTTTGCTTTGTTTGAAACAGGGACTCTCTATATAGCTTTGCTGTCCTGGAACTTATAATGTAAACTGGCCTCAAACTCAACAGAGATCCTCCTGTCTCTGGCTCCAGAGTGCCTGAACTAATGGTGTGTGCCACCATGCCTAGCCTGGATATGGGGCATTTTATGATTCCAAGAATTTAAATCATTTACAAAGGAAACACCAGGACACACCCAGCACCAGGTACTGAACAATGTACCATGTTTGAACTGGGAGGTAAGTTTAGGGGTGATGGCAGTGGCAGTTTTGGGAGGATAGGAATTGGTCCTCCCAAGAATAGGAGCTTTAGGATAGAGAATAAAATGTGTTGGGTCTATGTGGCCAGGCCTTCAGAAAATGAAGGTGCTATACTGATTCACATGGTAAAGGATGCAGGGCTTGTGGGGCCTGAAAGAGACAGACACCTCCCTCCCCTGCTGGATGCAGTGGTGTCAGGATCTAAGGCTGCAGGGATTGTAGGGGTCAGCAACTGCAGGGCTAAAAGTGACAAGAGAAGTGGGACTTGGTGATGAGGACCTGCTTACCTGTCCCTACGCAGTGAGAGCAGTCAGCTCAAACTGTAAATCAGATGACTTCTCGCTCCATGTTACATCCTTAAGCCTTGTCTTGAAATTAAACTGCAGTCCCTTCCCATGGGCTTTCGAGCTCTAGAAGGAATTGATTCTTGCTTATCTCTCTAATTCCCTTCCCCACGGTTCCACTCCACCTCTTTCTTTCTGAGTCCCAGCCACTGGTCACACTGGGAGCTCGAAGCCGCTAGGCTGTATGTGCAGGGGCCTCTGCCCCCTCTCCCTCTCTCTTCTTCACATAGTTGGTTGGCTTTCTGTAGGAGTTTAGCTTTAACTGCTTTTTCAGGCAGGCTTTTTTGGATTACTCTACCTAGAGTTCTATTCACTTTCTTAACCACCTCCACAGTCTATAGTTAGTGCGCTCACACCCACAAAGGGATGAATGAGCGAGCTAATGAGAAGATAACACTCACTCCACTCCCACCTCCTCATCTCTTTGCAGTGTGTTGTAGCTTATTCATTTATTCAAAGTAGTATTGCTTATAGAATACCTTCTGATTATAAAGAAGCCTATCAGAGCCAACAAAACAATATGTAAGAGTCCAAGGAAGAAAGCAAAGACCAGTGAAACTCAACAGCCCAGAGAAAATCAGAACTAAGGTCTTTTCCCTGATACAGATTGTAAAATTGTTCGTAACCATTGGGTACAATACAGTCTCTTAATGAGTGTTTATATTATATATTTAAGTTTGGTTAAATATTAGTGTACTCAGTCATCATCTCCTTTTTTAATGGTCTATTTGACTTTTATCTATGTCACTGTATTTGTGTATGCACACAAGTGTGCAGGTGCCGGGGAAGGAGGCCAGGGGAGGGCACTGGATCCCCTGGAACTGGAGTCATGAGTGGTTATGAGCCGTCTGACATGAGCGCTTGGAATCACACTCAGGTCCTCTGTGAGAGCAGCAAGTGTTCTTAACCTCCAAACTGTTTCCCCAGCTTCCAGATCTACCATTTCCTCACAGCTTGAGACCTACCCAACTGTTGTTATCTGCAGTGGCTCTTTGGTGCAGTACCTCCCTAGAACAGCTTACTTCTGTCACGTAGCTCCTGTCATCACTTCCTTCTTGCTGATGTGTTTCAATGAATAGGAAAAATACAAAACTATACAAGGTTTACACCAGAAACAAATGCTTGATTACACCTAGATTATGGTACACTAGCCCTTTTCTAGCTGACTCTTCTATTTTGGGGCACAGTTGTATCAATCTCTCCCCCCCACCGCCTCTGCCACCCCCACCCCCGTCAGTTTCATTCCATTTCCACAGCATTTTATAAGGTGAGGATGGACTGGTTCATTATTCTTAGAACTCACTGGAGAGTTTTGAAAGCCGGCTCTTCATTTTAGAAAGCAATTGAGAGCAATTATTTGTCTTTTTCCAAGCCTAAAGCAAGTGGCTTGTCCCTCAGAAGGCCTTTGGGTACAGCAGAGTCTGCATCCCTCTAGGCAGTTTTACATCCTTTTGGATCTGTGCTGTTCTTCCCCGACTTCGTGCTAAGCTGACCCTCCTCGGCATAGGCCCACATTTATCTGGTACAAATAAGTAACTATCAGCCTGGTCTTTCACTGCCAGCACGGCAGAGTGAACATCAGACAAGCCTCGGACTGTGCATCAGAGCAAGCGCCTGCTATTTCTAAGACGTCTGAGGATGCACCCAGGATGTGCGCTCTACTCGGGGAGGGTTGTGAGGTTGGTGAGTGAAAACTCAGTGAGAAATTCCTCACCTGATTGTTAACATGCCATGTGATACCTAGAGGAAAGTGCACGCCTTCCAGCTGCTCCTGGAACAACTGCTCATCCACCTGACTTTGAGGTGGGGCACACAGTTGCAGACAGGGCTGTGGATGGTCAAGGAACAGCAGCATATTTCTGAGGCAGACAATCAAATATAGTGTGTATATGTGATACAAACCTATATATAGTATACACACACCATATATACCTAGGTCTTTTACACTCCTATATATATGTCTATTTATGAACACGTCCCCTGTTGTGTAGGCTGAACACTACTACCAGCCAACAACAGCCACAGTGCAATAAAAACCTTTATATTTTCTCTGTTTAAAAAGATAAACATTTGGGCAGGTGAATGAGCTTTGCCCGTCCTTTAAATGCTGGTATGGTCCTTTAAATGACCTGTGTTTCCAGCTGGTCATCTGTACCTTGAACCAATCAATAAACCAACCACCCTTTGCTCAGGAAACCTTGTTACATTTTAATAGGGCCAAGTTCATGGGCTTTTCTCAGAAATGGTTCCAACCTGAAGCCTAAGTTGTATTAAGTCTTTACTTCATTCTGTTGACCTAGTAATAGTTTGTCTTCTAGGAACTTACTATGAATACTGGAGGGAGGCAGCGGCATAGGAATCCCTCAGATCTATGGTCACACAAGCACATAATTAAATAAGATAAACTTGATGATAAGTTGAACTGCTAAACTAAAGTAAGATTTATAACACTGTCAGGTGTTTCATATCAAATAGACCCAATGTCCAAAAACATCACCATGCTTTGTGAGTTTGAGGAGAGGCCTCAAGTCATTGCTGGAAATGAAGCTTTGATAATGTACGTAGGATATTGGAAGCGGATAGCGGCTTATATACATTTCTTCCAATTTCACCGCAAACATATTTGCATCTGTTCCCCCTTTTATGTGAACACAAAGCCTTGAAATAAGAAACTGGCAAAGTCATTGCCAAAGACCCATCCGTGGGTCTGAGCGTTGCGTAAGTGTGCTCCATTCTGCAGCTGTAGACGATCAGCCACAGACTGCGAGGACAGGGTTCTCAAAATAGGGACTCATTTTTGATGTGAATGGCCATTGCTTTTTCAGCACATCTGTGGTTCTCAGCTTGTACTTGGTTACTGATGTCACTGTGTTCTGCCTCCCTGCCTGTGGCTGTGGGTCTGGGGCAGGTGGCAAGTCGTTTCACATTCAACACCAACTTTACTGAATCAGAAACTCAGACCTTAGTATTTTAACTAGGATCTACTCCCACGTTTGAGCTCATTGCTGTGGAAAAGACCGATTGCCGAACACAATACAAATGATCCCATAAGTGAAAGGCTTTGGGTTTGAGGTAACTAGGGCACTGAGAAGGGTTGGTTTCTTTTGGGGGGAGATGTGTGAGATTTATTAGAGCTGTTAGGTCCATAGACATCAGATAGATACCAGCATAGAAGGGGCTGGAGGTTCCTGATTGGTTTCACACGAAGTCGAGGTTTATTCTAGGCTATGAGACCCAACCTTGCCTTTAGCACATGAGACTTTTGGTGACCTTCTCATCCAGATCTAACAGGTATGTAGACTGGTTCCCCTATTCTCCCAGGAGGCACCCTCAGACTCTCTACCTGTGGACATCTCATGGCTCTATTCTTTCCCATGGACGCTGTGAACCTCCAGCAGTGCCTCGGAGGTCCGGTGCCCTGAATGTGAAGGATGAAGGGCGGCAGATGTAAGGCATTCTCTCCACACCACCAGAGCCATCGCTGCACTTGGTACAGTCCTTGGAACCCCTTGTGTGGGGTTTACCTCCCTCTTTCCCTTCCTTGTAAGCAAGTGGTTTGATGTTCTTAAAAACATTACGTCCACTGTGTGTAAAGGGTTGGGGAAGTGGAACCAGTCATTGTCACCTTTCAGGTTTATGCCCATGCTATAACGACATCCTCGCTTACTGTATGTGTGTCGCACACAACACTAGATAAATCCAAGATGGAAAGAAAATACAAAGGAGAAGGTTAGTAAATTAATCCAGGTTTATTCTTTTGCAACTCTTAGTATCAGTTTTCCATTAAAATAGAAAGACAGACAGACCAACCGACAGATCCTGGGAAACAATAAACCAAATAGGAAGGTAGAACATTGGGCTCAAATGAGGACTATTTAGGGCAAGGAGACCCTACTCGAGGATGGCATATTATGCAAGAAGTTTTTGCATATGAACACTAGAGGGCGCTGTAGACTACAATTAAGAATCCTGCTCGCCGTTTGCACAGCTATTGCGGGTCTCAGAAGTTGTTTACAGAAGCTTAAGTCCAAATCAAGTAATGTTGACACATCTAGCACACAAACAAATTGGAAATAGCGTGTGAGTGTCTGCTTCCTTTCACCTGTCATGCTGGGTGGAGGTTGTAAGCCCGATGTTGTTTAGCTCTGTGTACCGTCAGAAGCGCCTAAAGTTAGATAAAGGCAGGGCTGTGGTTTGTCTTCAGGAATTGAGGTTTTTGTTGTTTGTTGTGTGCAGAGATGCAATACAAGTTGAACTAGCAGTTAGCGAGTTGGCACTGCCCTGAGCACAGAAGGGATCCATTTTTCTCATTGTAAGTGATAAACACGGCTGCCTTGTTGTGGGAGCGAATGCATCCTTGTGAAGTCCTGTTTGTTGCTCTGTGGGTGTGGAGCAAATCTTAAGCCTTCCTGGGGCTGTTTCTTGGTAAAGTGGTAAGAGAATACTAGAATTCTCTTAGCCAGAGATTCTGTGCTGTGACTCTCACACTTTATTAGTGCTCAGCAGGTGCCACACCTAGAATTTATCTTTAGCTCAAATCAAAAAGTCTGTGGAGCATGGGTCTGTTGTTATTTTACACCAGCAGTAAACAAGCTCTTTGTGGATGGCTTGAAAATTCTTTATAGACACTGCCGCACAACCTTGGACCAGAGAGGTCTAAATCAATCCAGATCTTGAATTAAGTCTCACCAGGCTCTCCTGACAGTTCCAGAACATCCGTGGCAAACATTCCATAATAGATTTTAAACCCCATCTGTCCTCATAGAATTGAGGCCAGACTTCCGTGGTCTGGTGCTTGGTAGACTCTTGTTGCTATGCAGCGTCTAATGCCCAAAGGATGCACTGGTGGTCTTGACTGGACTGACTTCTGAAATAAATGTTGTGTTGAAAATGTGGCCTTTACATGGGAGAAAAAAAAGAAAAAGAAAAAGAAATTGCTAACAAACAATCACCTCTTTGGAAAAATAAATATGGTAGTCAGCGGAGTTTTATATCTCCCATCTTAAATATTGCAGTTCTCTCTTATACATGGAGTGAAGTCAATGTAGTGAAGCAGATATCTTAAGGGGGAAGGAGATTAGCATGATAGAAAAGAATGTTGTAAAAAGCAGAAGTGAGGGAGGGGGAGATTGGGGACCCGCTGGAGGCGGAGGGGCAAGCAGCAGTGGAGGGTGAAGGAGACCAACAGGTAATGACAACTTATGTACAAAGACATCATAAGAAACGCCTCATTTTGTGTGTTAACCCAGACTATTAATTAAAGGCCTCCTCCTGTCTTGTGTAGACATAAAGAAGAGGTTTGCATTGCTAAATTTGTGAAAAATTTCAATAACTCCTTGCAGGTCTGTGCGTGCGTGCGTGCATGTTTGTGCATCCTTGTCTCCTGATGTGTCTCCTCATGCTTCACATTCAAAGCTACTCTGACAGGACAACATATGTCATTTTTTTTTAAACTTTTCTCGAATGTTTATCCACATTCTATATAGCTTCCCACCTGGGAAGGGAAGTTGGAGTTAGAGAGAGCACGGAGGTTGGGGAGCTTCTATCTCTCAGGAGTTCCTCTAGGGCTCGTAATGTTGGAGCTGAGTCTTGAGAGAAGCAGGAGAGGGCAGAGTAGCGGGAGGAAGCAGCTGACCCAACAGGGTGCTCGTGATGGGCCAGGATGCTTGAAAACTAGCCCAGCACACATAGAGAGCAGAGAATCCCGGAGCAGGGCCGAGCCACCAGTTCCTTTGTCCTGTCCTGAGGGCCTTGTTTGTGCCAGGGGCATAAATGAGCGTGGAAGTTTCTTCCCTGAAACTTTGAGGGCTAGAGGGTGAAACAGGTGGGCAGAGACAGTCCAAAGTCAAAAATGTTGAGTGGGAACCCCAGGATTCAGCCGATGGACAGGTCAGGTGGAGTTTGGGGGCTCAAAGAAGCAGGACTTTGATGGGGACTGAGGTGGGACTGGCTGGGCAGGAGGGTCAGATGATGCCAGAGTACTTTCTCTCTCTCTAGGTCCCTCATCTCTGCCCCTCAGCTTTGTATTCGATAGTAGGGGGGCTGTCACAATAGGTCAACATCAAAAACAAAGGGAAAAAACCAACAAAGTCTCCTTGTAGCCTGCCTCCCCCTTTTAAAGTTTTGCTTATGATGGTGTGTGTGTGTGTGTGTGTGTGTGTGTGTGTGTGTGTGTGTGTGTAGGCCAGAGGACAATTGCATGCTGTTCTCTCTAAGTTTCTGTGAGCAGCAGGCATTGAACTCAGGTCCCCAGCCTTACACAAACCACAAGCACCTTTACCCCTGAGCCATTTTACCAGCTGTGTCATTCCTCTACCTCCGTGGGACAGAAGTGCCACGTGTGATGCCACGTGTGATTGCCACTTCCCAGCAAGTTGATGGGGCAACAGGAGAACAGCCCCCCAACCCAAACCTATGCCCCCATTTACTCTCCATAATGTCCTCCCAATGCAGAGCTGTGGGAATTGGTATAATTTAGCCAGGAGTGAACAGGGGTGGAGGGGCAAAGAGATGCTGTCTGTCATTCACACCTTAAAGCAAATTAGAATGCTCAGATTTTCTAGCCCAGGAAGCAGGGATCATGGAGTAGAGAGAGGATGGACTGGAGATAAACCCCTCTGTGGCAGAGTGCTTGCCCAGTCTGAAGGATGTCTGGGTTCCACTGCCAGTACTGACAGAGGAGGGAAACAAGTTGTAGGAGGAGGGGCAGGGCCCAGGAAGATGCTGGAACCAGGTATACAGCCGACTGGAATAGACGCCGGCCACTCGAACCTCAGCACTTAAGAACGGGAAGGACAAAGGAACTAGCTTTGTTCTGGCTTGTTTTGCACACAGGACCACGTGGGGGACCACCCAGAAGCTGTCCCTAACCCACCTGGAGTTTTGAAGGGGGGAGTGGTGCCAGCCAGGTTTGGTACATCTCCTCCTCTCTGCAGACCTAGGAGAAATTTCCAAGAACCAAGCACTGCAAAACACACCAACTTTGTCCAGTCTAAGTTCTGTTCAGCTGCGACTTGCTATGGCTAGGACTCCCAGTGGTGGCTGCAGGGCAGGGCTTACAACCATTTACCTTCCACTGGCAAGGGGCCTCATCTGAATGTAGCTCTTCTCTAGCTCTTGAGCAGCAGGCTGGTGGATGAGAAAGCAAGCATTGACTAGATTCTGTGGAGTCAGGACACAGGAAGCAGGTTTCTAGGTCCAAGTTGTTGACCTAATTCCGGATTATGTGTTTAGCCTAGCTGACCTAATTCTGCATTGTTTTCACTGAATGAGCTGATTGTTGGTTTTTTTTTTTTTTTTTTTAAATCCTTTTCTGGTAAGTGAATTACCTTCACTGCTTTAATTTTTTCCATGTCCCAACTTCCAGTCCTTTACCACACTGTTCACACACTTAACAATTCAACCTTTAAGCCCAGTTTTATACTTTTAACCCAGCTGGTTAAGTCTGTCTGTGTACTGGGTGAAAGGCAGCATCACTGTTAGTTTAGGATACCCTGGTCTCAAGCATCGTTGACAGGGGCCAGGTGTGACAACACTCTGTGTTGTCAGGGTTTAAGGAGCTTTGCTGTTCCCGCTGTCATAGCTTGGTGTTTAGTGTCTCTCAGAGTCTGTGCTTTAATTGACTTCCTTGAGTAAAGAGCCGATGTCTCCAGACCAAAAGCTACCGTTGACTTGTTTATCTCTCATTGTTTAAGGAGCTGTGGGTGTGATTGTGTGTGTGTGTATGTGTGTAACTCACAAAATGTAAATTAAGTACATTTAGATTTTTTTTTGAGACAAGGATTCATTATGTAGCCCTGGCTGTCTTGGAACTCACAGAGATCCACCTGTCTCTGCCTCCTGAGTGCTAGGATTAAAGATGTGCTCCACCATGCCCAGCTCATTTAGAAATTAAGGAGCAGGCAGGGCAGTGGTGACACATGCCTTTAGTCCCAGCACTTGGGAGGCAGAGGCAGGCAGATTTCTGAGTTCGAGGCCAGCCTGGTCTACAGAGTGAGTTCTGGGACAGCCAGGGCTACACAGAGAAACCCTGTCTCGAAAAACCAAAAAAGGAATTAAGGAAGAGTTAGCTCTTGTTCCCAGTGATGTTTCTTTTACAAAAGGAATATTACAAGGAGTATTTTGTAAGAAATGTAATTTAGAAAGAGCTCAAATATAACATTTTTTATTTCCTTTTGCTTTGAATTTATTTACTTTTATGTGTATGGGATTTTTGCCTGCATGTGTGTCTGTGTGAGGTTATCAGATCTTAGAGTTACAGACAGTTGTGAGCTGCCATGTGGGTACTGGGATTTGAACCTGGGAATGCTGGAAGAATAGTCACCAACTGTTCTTAATTGCTCAGCCATCTCTCCAGCCCTCCTTTTCCTTTTAGTGAAGAAAAAATGACTTTAGTGGAGAAAGCATAAAATTATTTATGATCTGGTCTCTACCCTTAACAGGAGTCAGTTTCTCTGAGCACGTGTTTCCTCTTGGGTCCTGTTTAAACTCAGGTTAAAACAAAGACTCTCCTCCTTGTACATCCGAAACAATGCTTTAGTCTGCTCTGAACTTTTTTTAATTTATTGATTGTTGTAGATGAGTGCACTGTTTGCATGTGAGCCTGCATGACAGAAGAGGCGTCAGGTCCCACTGTAGATGGCTGTGAGCCATTATCTGGTTGTAGGGAGTTGAACTCAGGATGTCTGGACTAGCAGCCAGTGCTCATAACCACTGAGCCATCTCTCCAGCCCATGTTCTGGACTTTTAAACAACTACTTAACCATTGCTTCCCCCACCCACCCACCCAGCACAATTTGATATGATTCTCTTAAAAAGCTAGAAAATTGTGCCATGCTCAGAGATTGACACCAGGCACTTAGACTTGTTAAAACTGCTGCATAGTTCCCTGTGATAAAGGACAATGGACTTATTTACAGTTTATCTCAACTAGGAAAGAATAAGGTCTAGTTTCTGCCTTCTTGTGCCTGTGGCCACTTTACAATTCACAGGAGGCCATGCATCGAAGGACAGAAACCTCTCCTTGGGAGACATAGCACCAGGTGTTTGTTTGTGTACTTATTTAGATTTAAGTGCTGGGCAGAGGAAAATGGGCTCTCAAGAGCCATTTGTATATTTAAAAACAGGGTCTCATCTATGCTAGGATCACTTTGAACTTGCTATGAAGCCAAAGATGACCTTGAACTTCTAATCCTACAGCCTCTGTCTCTTACATGCTGGAATTGTGGGCCTGAACTGCCACACTCAGCTTTTCTTGCTTGTCTTATTTGTTGACATTATTTATTTGTGGTGCGCGTCTGTGCATTATGACACATGTGTGTGTGTCCTGGGGATTGAGTTTAGGTTGGCAGGCTTGACAGAGAGTGTCCTTATCTGCTGAGACATCTCATTGGTCCTGATTTTTGTTGTTTTAAACACAGGCTCCCCCTATGCATCCCTGACTGGGCTAGAACTTGTTCGCCTTGACTTTGCAGCATCTCTAACTGTTTGCCTCTGGGTCACTCTACTCCTTTACTGGGTGGAGGGGGCAAGTCTTGTGGGTCTTTTCCTCAGAGATCAGTTCAAGATTTGTAATCCTGTAGTACTGTTAAACACACTGGATTTTCCAAAGGTTGGTGGCCTAGTAGCAAGAGGGAGGGTAGAGTCGGTGCTTTGGGGTGGAAGCTGCTCTAAGAGCCTTTACAGGTTGCAGTCAGTGGCTTAGGAGCTGTTACTGCTGGTGGGGAGAAATTAGGCGACATCCGTGGGATATTTCTTTTTTTGTGAGGAGTGGAGAGAAATCAGGTGGGCCGGAGCTGCTCATCTCTGACCTCAGCATTTCATTGGGCCTTTGTTTTCATTTGGTCCTTTTCCTTTCTCCGCTTTTCTTCCTATATTTGTTTTATACAAATGCATTTTGTTAATGTGCTAATCCTTGGATGCCCTCCGAGCTTTGGAAAGGCATTTTGTTTGGGTCCAGTCCATTGAGTGCATTTAATTCTGCTGTGCATCCATCGGAAGATCTGGGAGCAGAGCACTGGAGTGTACTAAATTATCTTCCACTCCTTTTGAGCCTTCCAGCTGTAGAGTTTATCTTCCTTTGGCTACAGAGCCTGGGAAGCTGGGACTCCCCGAACTGCACGAGGCTATAACAGAGAGAGAGAGACACAAGTCTTGCGTCCTTCTACTGCCCCATACATGTCCAGCCATTGATTTAGGATTTGGCAAAAGCTAGTTGATGGTGGATGGTCTGGCTTAAGCAGGAAACTTTAGCACAGCTGAGAGGGAACGTAACTACGTCAATATAAAGATTTTTGTTAAATAAATAAACAAGAGCCAGGTAAGGTAATGCAGTAATTGAAGCACTTGGAAGGGAGGAACAGTGGAATCAGGAATTTCATATCAGCCTGAGCTACAGAGTATGTTTGTTTGAAGCTAGTCTGAGTTACATGAAACTCAATTTCCAAAAAAAAAAAGACCCCCGCAAAACTAAATAAATGAATAATAAATGAAGATAAATAGACCAGTAAGAGCCTAGTTTACATTAGTGATTTATGAAAGGAGAACTTGAACCATTAGCATCCTCAGCGAAGTCTACCCGGGTGACTTTGTTCTACCCAAATGTTGATTGTTGGTTTGGTTTTTGGTCTGTATAATCCCAGCACTCCCGAGGCAGAGACAATCAGGAGGCCAGCCTGGTCTACAGAGAGAGCTCAGGACTGCTAAGGCTACACAGAGAAACTCTTGTCTCAAAAGAACAAACAAGCCTGGCAGTGGTGGCGCACGCCTTTAATCCTAGCCTTTGGGAGGCAGAGGCAGGCAGATTTCTGAGTTCAAGGCCAGCTTGGTCTACAGAGTGAGTTCCAGGACAGCCAGGGCTACACAGAGAAACCCTGTCTTGAAAAGCAAGCAAGCAAACAAACAAACAAACAAACAATAGCAGTCAAATAACAGTGGTGCTATAAATAGGAAGACAGAATCTACATTTTGCTTTTTTTTGGTGTAGCTGTTTGTGACAGCGTCTCCTATGGTCCAGACTGACCCTCAAGTAGCTGAGGATGACCTTGAAGTTCTTCTGCCTCTACCTGACGTGTGTTGGGATTACGAGATGTGCACTGCCGAGCCCGGTTCTATGAACTGTTCCTTATATTCACCTTTGTATACAGTAAGCACAGGTGTCATTGTGATGCATTTGAAGCGAGGTTTCCTTGCAGGGTTTGATGCTCTCGGGAGGGCGTCGTTGAGACTTGTGCTTTTATCTGCCGTGGCTCTTTGCCGTTCTATTTAGGAGTCTTGTGTATATCTTAGTCTGGAATTTACTCCACTATCTTTATGGGCTGTGGCCCACCAAAGGTGGGATGGTAGGGGTGACTGCCCTGAGGAGACACAATAGGGATGCATTGATTCTATAACTTTGAAACAATAATAAACCCAGCTGAGGCCATGCTTCTTAATCTCGGCGTGTCCTCGAAGGACACACACTCTTCCCTGAAGAAGACTGTCATTGGCTCCAGTTCCAAACAAGCGCTATGGTTGCTGTTGAGTTTTAGTGGCGTATGTTCAGTCTACAAAATACATTTGGATTACTCATGCTTTAACAAATGTTGGTTCTCTGCAGAAATTAATTCGGAGTGCTCATTTAAGTTTTCCTTTCCCTTTAATATGAGTTTATTTTGTTTTGCGATCTGGAAGCTGAACCTAGGGCTTCATGCATACTCAACAAGCTCTAAGCTGAAGCCCGAGTTTAAAGGTTATTCTTAAGTATGACAAGTGACACTTCTTTATAATTCAGGGCTGACCTCAAGATTGTCCTCCCTTGGTGGCCACCATGCCACAGTACTGCAGGGTTCCTAGTTTCTCCCACTCTTTTGTTTCTGCCCTAAAGCCTTAACTTCCTTTCTACTCCTTTGATTGCTTCTAGGCTATTCCAGAGACTTCTTAACCATCCTCTGGTCAAACACGGTGCCTGTCGCCTTTGCTCAGACCCTGTTTAAATAGGAACTAGAAGATTCTTACTTAAGCAGTTGGCGTGTACATATCTATATCTACATATATACACATATGAGAGAGGGGGAATCTATATATGTTATATCTATTAAGTAAGAATCTATCTCTCTATATATACACACATATATACATATATGTTAGTATGTAAGCCTCACATTTATATGCTTTCTATATATAAATATAACTATATATTATATTATATATATGTTAGAGAATATATACATATATATCTATATATTGATATGCCAGGCTGCACAGTCTTGTTTTTTTCCTTAAAGATAATGAACATTTATTCTATGTTTGGAGGGCTAAGGGAATCTGAGAGCGCCCTGCACATGCAGCAATGGCTAGGTTCCTCAGGGTGGGCAGTGAGGGAACAGGTTAGGGCGCAGCGCTGTGAAGGTGCAGTGCGCCATCTCCTCAGGCTGGCTTAGGGCTGGGAAGGCGGCCTTCCAGAAGAGTCTTGTTCCTTGTGCTGGCCGGCTAGCTAGCTTCCCTGAGAGTGGGTGACTCATACCTTGTCATTTAAGTAGTGAGTCCTTAAAGGGTCAGAGTTGGAGTTCACTCAGCGGGGTAGGGGTGGAGTAGCTGGAGTTTCCCACCCTGTGGTACTTTACTTATCTGTATTTAAACTATAGATTTGAAGTAAACACTGTAGGCACAGGGACTCATGTTTACCACAGTTCCATCTCTCTCTCCGATCATTTGGGATGCTAGATTTGTGTTCAAATGTGAAACTGAACTTTAAGGATGGTACTTCTTGGTTAGGTACGCATATTTGTTCACACTTAATGTCTTACTGAATTTGGGTAAAGTCTTTACTGAATTAGGTGAAACTTTTCATTAGGAAATTCTTGTTTTCAAATTTTAGTGGGAGTTGGTGAGATGGCTCAGTGGTTAAGAGCACTGACTGCCCTTCCAGAGGTCCTGAGTTCAATTCCCAGCATCTACATGATGGCTCAAAACTATCTGTAATGGGATCTGATGCCCTCTTCTGGTGTATCTGAAGACAGCTACAATGTACTCATATACATAAAATAAACAAATAAATTTTTTAAAAAATTTAAGGACAAGTAATATTACTTTAGGATGAGTTAGTGTACACTGTAAACTTATCTGTGTTACATTATTAAAATTCACTTAATTACTGTAATATTGATATATAGGGATAAACTAACTTATATAAATGACTCATAGAGAAATACATATACATTATGTTTTCTTCTATTTTGGAGATATGTTAATTACTAGTCCATAACTTTCCCATTATAGTAGGTTTTTTTTCTGGCATAATCACTTATGCTGAGTTCAGTAAGAAAAACATCCCTACCTGTGCTTTTCTGGCCATCGCTATTGTCTGTCTCTTTATATTGCCAGCTAAAATTACTTTTGCCATATAGAGAAGGTTAAAGACTGACTTTCTTTTCTCCAGGTCAGATCTGCTGGCTACTCGGCTTCCTGGGTATGTTTTCTGCACAAACTTCACCACATTGCGTTTTATATTTACTTGTTTTGTGTGGGGGATGAGGTGTGCACCCTGTACTGAGCTCACGTGGAGGCCGGAGGACCGCTCACAGCAGTCGGCTCGGCTCTCTCCTTTCACTGTGTACGTCCCAGCATCTAAGTCAGGTTGCCAGGCTTGGCAGTAAGTACCTTTCCCAGGTGACCCCTCTTGCCAGGACCAGAAGGATCCATGATGCTAGAGCCATTGTGACAGAGAATAACTGTGCCTTCAGTTACTGCAAGGAACATAGACCATCCCTTCCTCCTCCTCCTGAGGGTGAAGGGGATAGTAATGGAGTAAAAACCCCCAAAATGAATACAATGAACAATGCCCCCCCCCCAGGTCACTGTTAAAAAAAACAACCAAGAATGTGTCAGTGCCCCTTATGCTGACCCCAAGGAAGAGCATCAGCGTCTTGAAACCCTTTCACACCCACAGGCTTGAGTACGTACACCCAGAAGAAGATCTCCCCGCTGCACTTCACCCTCCTGAGACCCTGGTTATTACTGTCATAGGCCAGTTAAATACCTACCCCTCAACCACCCTTTACTCATTTTGTCGTTGGACACAAGTTAAACACTCTGTTCCCTTAGTCTCTTCCCGCTGAGCCCTCGACTGAGGGTGAGAGTTAATCCTATGTGCTTAGTGAGCGAACGAACTGGTTGAACGGTGTCAGTGTCTCCCGTCAAAAAGGACATTTAAAGAGGGCAGATGATGGTGTGAGCTTCAGGCCAGTAGAGGGAACGTGAAGGGTGCTTCTGGAGAAAGAACCCTGGCTTTGGCCTTAGGAAGAGCTCAGCTCCTGTAATCTGGGATTGACTTCCTTGTGACTCAGTTTTCTCACATCAAAACTGGAAGCAACAGCTCTACTTGCCAGCACTGGTTTTTGGATTAAGTGCCTGGTCAGGTGATTCAGCGCCCTGGCCTTCCTTGGACTTAACAGGAAGGCTCTGCAGCCTGGGAATGGGGCACTTGTGAGCGTTAATCTGATGACGGCTTCTTACGTTGCTCGCGTAGGTTGTTTCCTTGTTCTGAAATCATCTCCCTGTGGTTTCTTGGTGTCTTCTTGAGTATGTGGAACAGGCGTCTGCCTGAGTATGTGTAGGCATTGCAGTGCAGATGAGAGACTGAAGGAAAGATGTGTCCAATTGGAGGCAGGAACTTTTCCTGAATGGGATGAAAAGCTGACTTGTCATCCACAGTGGTTTTTATGTACAGTGGAGGGAAGGTGAGGTGAAAGCTATTGTTCTCCCAGACCCTAACGAGCCCAATTGAAATGGTGAGACGCCTTGGAAGCCTAAGACAAAGATCCCGAGGATGTGATCTGTGCTCATTATTTGACTTTTTTTTTTCTTTTGTTTTTGTTTTTTTTTTTTTTTTTTTTTTTTCAAGACAGGGTTTCTCTGTGTAGCTCTGGCTGTCCTGGAACTCACTCTGTAGACCAGGCTGGGCTCGAACTCAGAAATCCACCTGCCTCTGCCTCCCAAGTGCTGGGATTAAAGGCGTGCGCCACCACAGCCCAGCTATTATTTAACTTATTAATTGAATATAATTCGTCCCTTCGGGCTAAGGAGGAAATACTAATATTTTCCCCCAACTTCCATGCCAAACAAAACTGACTCTGGTGTCTGTTTTAAATCAATGAATGAATATGGGAGCCGAGAAAAGGTTACTTTGTCAGTTGGTTTCTCTATACAGTGCGGAAACTGGCCAGGCACACGGCCTCTGATCATGGCAGGAGCATTGAATGGCGGCTGAACAGCCAGAAGCGTTGAATGGCAGCTGAAGTCTGTAGTCGTCAGACGAAGGCTTCCTGGGCTCTAGAAGACTGCGTGCTTTCGGCATTTTAAGGGCAAGGTCGTTTAAAGCTTTATAAATGTGGGCTAAGAGAGTAGCAGGCAATAAGCACCTTTCTCATTGTTAATCAGCAAGTCCTTGTTTCTAGGTTGGAGTTAAATGGCAGGGAGCACAGTGGCGGGCATGATTCTATAGTTGTAGCTGAGAGGTGGATCAGCTGATCCACAGGCAGAGAGAGGGACTCTGGGCTTACAATGGGGTGGGGTTTTAGAATCTCAAAGCCCACCCCCAGTGACACACTTCCTCCGACAAGGCCACACCTCCTAATTCTTCTAATCTTTTCAAATAATGCCACTCCCTGGTGACTAAGCATTCAAGTATATGAGCCTATGAGGGCCATTCTTATTCAAACCGCCACAGATGGTCTGGGTTAGGGTTTGGCTCTCCAAGTCGTTGTAACTTGATCAGATAGTGTATGCTCTGTTTTCCTTCCTTCTGTGGGGCTCTTGAATTTTACTCCCTGGCAGCCATACCCCACTGTACGACTGTTCTCGGAAGGTTTTGTTACAGATTTGCTCAGTAAAACTTAAAGAGACAAAGCTTGGGTAACTCAGCATGGAGAGGTGGTTAAGTTTAGACCTTCCATCAAATTTTACTGCTTCTTCTCCACTTTAAATTCCATTTAGCTTTACAAGGTATTCTTGAGGGAGCTTCAAGAAAAACACCTTACTCCTCCTAAGGGTTCGCATTAAGCCCACAGGGATGTCACACTCCAGCACTTCCCAAGGACTTCCTTCCCACTCAATCCCCATTTAATTCTCATTTAAGCCAATTGAAGTTGTGCGTCATGCTTATGGATTAACCACTGTGGCAGTCAACCTCTTATAGAGCAGAGGCTGAGGTGCGGGATACATAAGTAACTTGCCGGGCACATTAGCCTGAGAGCCTGGGGCCTGAGTTTCATCTCTGGAACATTTTTACCTCATCCTCTTCTTTTGACAATGTTTATTTTTTTTAAAAAAAATAAATATAATCCTTTCAAAGGAAGATATTAAGTGTGTTCAGTTCCAGAGGTCACAGTAGTTTTATTGGTATGGTGACTAAATGAGGGCCCACTCCTCTGGGCACTGCAGAGGTCCCAGTGGAGACTCAGCCATCATGAAGCTGACCCCCCAAGGGCCTGAAGTGGAGGAGACACGAATCAGCAGCAGATACAGTGTGGGATACATATGTAGAGAATAGAGAGAGAGTGGTTTCAGGAGCATGAGGGAGGTGGCGGCAGTTATGCCATTTATATTAAAAGGCATGACATGGAGGGTGGCCTGGGTAAACCAGGAAATGAAGGCTCCGGGTAGGGTTGCAGCATGTGGCAAACCCCTGCGGTCGGGACTGTGCTGGCATTCAGTAAGTCATCTGAGCAGAGGATGAGACTTCTGGGTCAGCCGAAAGCATTGATGCGGCTGGCCGATGCTGCCTTAGAAGCTTTTGCCCGCAGTATCTGGGTTTCTCCCCCACCCCTCGGGCTTTGTGTGAGCCCAAGACTGTGTAGTGCTGGCCGGTGTAAATGGAATTCCTACCCTAAGTCTATATAAGGGGTGCTGTGCTGATTTTTGTGAACACGTGTAGGAATTTGTTTCCACAGACCCTTTTTGAGTTATTGTATTTTTTGGAGCAGACCATTTTTGTAAAGCTTAGAGGATATATAAAGAATGTTTAAATTTAAAGTGTCAGTAAAGTGCCCCAGACACTCAGTTCCTCTCTTGGGAGGCAACACTACCACCCCTTTCTTCTGTGCCTGCGGACAATCCAGTTGCCTGGATGCACACTCAGCATAGAGTGGGAGGCACCAGCTGAAGGGGCGGAGTATCCGCCTTTCTGTCTTGGGCTTATTGCTTTCTGTGGGTGGCCTTAGGCAAGTAGCCATACATCTAAGTGGCCCCATTTCTTCATTGCCAGGAGACAAAATTATCACTGGGCTGTTCTAAGGATTAAATGAAATTCTTTACATAAAATAGTATAAAATATGAAATATTTAACCAATTTTTAGTACATAATAAATCATGTATAACTGTCAGCTATTATGAACATACTATAGGGAGCTTTCATGGTAACCCCAGTACAGAGGTAAGGAAAATGAATCTGAGAAAGGTTGAAAGGTAGCTGGACATGATGCCTTAAGCCTGCAGTACCAGCACTGGTGAGGCCAAGACAAGAGGATTGGTACAAACTCAGCCTGGGCTACACAATAAATTCTTAGCCAACATGGACTGTAGAGGGAGACACTGTCTTAAAAAAGAAAGAAGGGGTGGGGACATCTCTGTAGTAAAATTGCTTGCCCCACAACTAAGTAACACATAAATGCTGGTGGGTGTGGTGGTCCACCTGTCACTCCAGGCCATATTGGATCAACCATATTGATGAACTCTGGGTTTGATCAAGAGACCCTGCAGCTCTCAATGAGGAAGGGAGAAGAGCAACAGAAAAGATGACACCTGTCCACCTCTGACCTTCCTACAAAGGTCCACACATGCATGCACAAATGTGTGTCTACACACACAGAAGCATGAAGGCACACAGATGTCACACACACACACACACACACACACACACACACACACACACAGAGAGAGAGAGAGAGAGAGAGAGAGAGAGAGAGAGAGAGAGAGAGAGAGA
>JADRCD010224317.1:0-11034 GCA_019843815.1 Montemys delectorum | reverse complement strand
AGAGAGAGAGAGAGAGAGAGAGAGAGAGAGAGAGAGAGAGAGAGAGAAGAAACAAGGAAAAGGAAGGTAGCAGGTGACAGCATAGCCACCATGTGCCCAGGAACTCCATTACCACCTTCCTGAGTGTCTCAGGTGAGTGGTAATGAGACGGCCCTCCCCTGTGCTGTTCTCTTAGACAAGGTGAGCTAGAGAAAAGTCTATGGATGTAAATGCAACGAGCCAGGCATGGTTGGAGATGCTTCAAACTCCCTTCACTGTTAACAGTTTAGTTACGGATGTTTCACAATTGCATGTGAGGTCCATGTTCAATTCACAGATGTCTCTTGAGTGTTATGTTCCATGAATAATATTCTCATAGTGGTTAAAAACACTAGACAAGGCCCCCATTTCTATGACGGTCACAGTTGCAGGAGATGTGGACAACTTGATATTACAGCATTAAAATATCCTATGGTATTTGCTTTCATAGAGGTTTCTCTAAGGTAGTAGAAAGGGATAATCTCCTTAAACAAATTTTTTTTTATGAGTTTTGCTTTTGAGAATTCTCTGAGTTTATTGGTCATGGATATACATCAAATAGTTCTTGGGAACAATAGGCTTGTTTTGCAATGACCACGCTGAGAATGTTACTAAGCATTTGGCGCTGTTGCTTGTTTTGAAGGCTCAGTGGTTTGCAAGCAGGTCCAGCCCCATTGCTAGCCGAGGTGCTATTGTCAGTGGAGCACACACAAGAGATTATGACTTTCCATCCCATGAGGAAATAACAATGTGCATGGGCCTTAGGAAGACTGCGCCCAAGGTGGGAGACGTGAGCACAGCCTGCCTGAAAGCAATGGTAAATTATAAAGGCTGTCAGCTGTTCTTTCTTAGATGATCGAAGAAACAAACAAACATTGAACCATTCATTATGATTTGTCTGGTGCACATAGTCTACCCAGCTAGATGCCTCAAGGAAAGAAAATACATAGTATTAGGTTTGGAAAGAGAGTTTTCTTTTTTAAATCATATTTTTTACATTTTCAAATAAATCATGGCAGGAATGCAATACAAAAGAGATTGAAATATCGAATAATGTAAAAATATTTGCTTAGTCATTGTCATCGCTGACAACCCCCAGATGGATTTCCATTTGTGACTGGGCTTTCTTTTAGGTGCATGTGGCCACCCTCATTGCCTGCTTTCCCGACTCTGGCCATCTGTCATTCACACTCGTCTGTCTCACCCGCCCCTGTGAGGGAAAGCATCTCTCACAGGATTCTAGCATCTTCATCCCCGCCTTGGTTAAGGGCGGAGCATGCCTGCTTCATTCTGTGTCCCTCGCAGTTGATGCCTGATGGTCCAGAACTGTCCACAGCCCACAGAAAGAGCCCCAAAGAGCTC
The DNA here is from genome assembly GCA_019843815.1 of Montemys delectorum. Taxonomy (NCBI): domain Eukaryota; kingdom Metazoa; phylum Chordata; class Mammalia; order Rodentia; family Muridae; genus Montemys; species Montemys delectorum. The sequence goes on along the minus strand of JADRCD010224317.1, from coordinate 9,654 downwards.
ATTCTGGGATGAGAGCTTCACTGTTGAACTGCCCTTGCCGCAGGAGCAGGCCGCTTTGTCAGCCTTGCCTCAGTCTTCCCTCTGGGATATCAGTGTGTGTGCCCCCAGAACTCCTGTTGGTGAAATCTTATATTCATTACTTTTCTCAGTGCTCAAGGAGGAAGAATTCATTTTGGCTTATGGTTTGAGGGCACAATCTATCGTGGCGGGAAAGACATGCTGACTACAATCATCACTTGCAGCCAGGAGCCTAGGAAAGCTTGTTCGATGGACCAAGAACCTGTGACAGAAGGAAACAAGCCACCATCTCCACCAATCACTCCCAATGACCTATTCCTGTTCACCAAGCAATTTTATACACTTTAATCCCCGTAAAGTTTCACAGCCTCTCAATACAGCGCCAGTACTTGGGAACCAAGTTTTCAACCACATTCGAATCTCAACAAACCCTAGCCCCAAGGTTAGGAATTAGGCACTCGGAAATGGGGACTTCAGGAGGTGCTTTGTTTCTGGGGTCACAACCCTAAGAGATGAGGTGGGTGTCCTTATTCTGAGTGGGTCCCCTCATCCCCTTTGCTGGGTGAGATTACAGTGAGGGAATGGTCATCTGTTTGCTAGGAGGTAGGCGCTTACTAGACACCAAATTGGCCTTGGCCTTGGCTTTCCAGCCTTCAGAATGATGAGGAATAAACTCATGTTATAAGCCACCCAGTTTATGACAGTGTGTCACAGCATCCTTCATGAACCAAGACACACCTCTTTCCCAACCGCTCTGAAACCCGGCTCTGGGCATCTTTGTCTTGGTTCTTTTAGCTCCTTTTATGTAACGAACCTAGAGTTCTAGACTTCCTAAGGCCCGCCCGACCGTGTGTTGCCTAGTGTGTTATTCCTTTTCTTGTTACTGTGATAAAAGCAGCTTTATGGTGGCTCACAGGTCATTCTCACTTGCCTCTCTTCCCCGCCTCTGTAAGGGAAAGCATTTCTCACAGGGCTTGGGCATCTCCATGCCTGCTTCAGTTAAGGGCAGAACTTGCAGGGAAATCAAGGCAGGCAGAACTTAAGGCTGCAGGTTACATGGCATTCCACAGTCGAGAAGCAGGGAATGATGGGTATTTGTCCTCAGTTCACTTTCTCCTTTTTATACTCGTCTAAGACTCCAGGCTAGGGAATGGTTCTGTCCACAGTCGGGGCACCTTGCCCCTTCAGTTAACCAAATCAAGACTACCCTGAAAGCCATGCCCAGGAACCAACTGATTCTTGATCTCATCGAGTTGGCATCTGAGTTCACTGTCGTATCTCACAAACAGCACCCAACCGCAGGAATGCTGGGAAACAGGCAGGTTTCTTCAAGGCAGATCTGGAATGTGACTTCTCTCAGGTAGACAGAGGGGCTGTTAGATGGTGGGAATCAGATAGAGATGGGGAGCGGTAGCTTTCAGCAGTCACTTATCAGTGTTTTCTCTCTGAAGACAGAGGCAGTGGCTTGGGGCTATCCGCCAAATGTTTAAAGTACTTTGGAGTTAAAGACTTGGGTTGGCAGCCTCCTCCTCCCTTCGGTCCCCAGGAAGAAGAGCTCAGGCAGAAGCAGAACAAAGGGATGGCTGTTCTGGTTCCCTGCCTGAGCTGGAGATGTCAGGCTCTCTCTAAAGGCAGCATCGCGTTCTGCTATTCCTGAAAGCGTGTGGACCTCATGGATTTGCCCTGACTTGTTGAGAAGTGAGTTTGTCTGAAGGAGATGCTTATCAGCTCTCAGACCTCAGGCAGCCCCTTGTGAGTCAGAGATCTCCTTCACCGGGCCTTGCAGACGCAAAGGGATTCTGAAGGAGACACCTATCTCCCTCCATCTGACTATCAGACTAGTGAAACAATGGGCCCCAGAGAATGAGTTTCTTTAGGAATCTCCTGCCAGGAGAAGGAAAAGGTACACGCCAAGGGAGAAGCTTGTTCTCCGAGGAAGGCATTTCACACAATTCCAAGAATGTCTCTTAGACCATCTCATAGGACAAGACCAAAGCTCGGACGACCACACCCAGAGCAGGACTGCTTAGATACCCAAACTTCTATCTTATATTAGGACCTTCCCAGACACACAGTAGACTTTGGGGTTCTGCTGGATCTCCTTGTCCCTGCTCCTCAGGTGACCACATTTCTATGATTGGTTTGGCTCTGTTAATTGGCTTATTGGGGTTGGGTAACTGAACACCTCGCCTGTGACTCCCAGGTTCAAAACAATCACAGCTTCCTTAGCTTCAAGACTCTTTCCCTAGCCAGCCCTAGCCACTTTCCAGGCTCCTCTTGCCCCAACATGCACCCACAACCAGCTTCCTTCAGTTTCTAGCCTACTAAATCCACTTGGGAGATATTGTTGGCTTGCCTACGGCTCTCCCCATTTATATAGTGCTATCTGTCAATGCTGTTCTTTCTGCCACTATGGAAAGTGGTATTATGTGTCCATGATAATAGGAGTTAAGTGATTATATAAAATAATATAAGTTGGAGCCCAGCACTTGGTAGAGACAGAACAAACATTAGCTTGCTCTCTCTCTCTCGCTCTCTCTCTCTCTCTCTCTCTCTCTCTCTCTCTCTCTCTCTCTCCTCCTTTCTTTCCTAACTTCCTCCTTTCCTTCCTTTCTTCCTTCTTTCTTCAAGACAGGGTCTTACTATGTAGCTGAACTGGCTCTGTAGACCAGGCTGTCCTGGAACTCACAGAGATGTACCTGCCTTTGCCTCTCAAGTGCCAGGACTAAGGGTGTGTGTGCACCACTACAATCTTTTTGGTGCTTTGTTTTCAGACAGCCAGTAACGCCGCAGGGCCCCCTAACTTCTGCTCTCTCTCAAGGTTATAGGTTAGGGTGAGGTAGCGGCCTCTATTTCCCTCAAGGTTATAGGTTAGGGTGAGATAGCGGCCTCTGTTTCCCTCAAGGTTATGGGTTAGGGTGAGGTAGCGTGAGGTAGTGGCCTCTGTTTCCCTGGTGTAAGAGGCCATGTGTGCTCACTTTTGTCCCTCAGGTTTCTTGTCTACAAAGTTAGCATTTCACAGGGTTCCTGTTTAGCATATTGTTGAAAACCTTAAATTATTTATCCTATAGTTGCTTATAAAATGTTTCCTGGCATACAGTACCCAGTGGCTGTTTGCAGTATTGAAATATGGGGGAAATATTTTGTTACTTTAGTTGTAAGCATGAGGTTACAGGGGCTGATTGGTAAGGTGGTGTTGTTTGTTTGTTTGTTTGTTTGTTTATTGTTTTGAGACAGGGTTTCTCTGTGCAGACCTGGCTGTCCTGGAACTCACTCTGTAGACCAGGCTGGCCTCGAACTCAGAAATCCATCTGCCTCTGCCTCCCAAGTGCTGGGATTAAAGGCGTGTGCCACCACTGCCGGGCAAGCAGTGGATTTTATTGATATGCAGCATTAGGTAAGACATCCTTCCCTTTAAGCTTAGATTTTCCAAAACGGATGGGGAGTTCTGGAGTGGGGGTGTGGTGAAAGCCCTGCCAGCCTTTCCAAGGACCCGTTTCCGAGTCAACCAGGTAAGACATGCACAGTTCTCAGACATCAGAAGGCAGTCACCTAGAGCATCTGCTAAACACATGTGCATGGCGTGGCGTGGCGTGGCGTGGCGTGGCGTGGACCTTGCTAAACACATGCATGTGTGTGACCGAGATCTGAATCTCCATGCCTACCAACCTCCTGCAGACACTCAGCACCAAAACACCTAGGAAGCTTCAGCTAGGAAGCTTGAGAAAACATCTCTGCCTGAATCTCACCCACTGATGTTTTGATCCTGTTGACATCTGGAGTTAGCGGCACATATAAGGACTCTTCCCATGACTTCCTCCTAGCCTCAGATATTTCTAAAGTGGGCCAGGCTTGCAAGCCACTAAAGTAGAAAATCAGACTTTACAGCTCATCTCAAAATCAACTGGGGTGTGTGCTTAAAGTGCTAATGTATGAGCCCAGCTGCAGGCTGCTAAGTCGGACCCCCGCTCCCAGGAGCCATCCAGGGTTGGGGCGCAACATGCCCCAGAATTTGCCTTCAAAGAAGATGTTCCCTGTAATGCTTCTGCATGCAGGGCTTTGTGAGTCGTCAGTTTCCCCTTTCCTGGGCATTGCTGAAGCAGGGACAGCAGATCCAGAGTCCTTTCTGTCTGAGCACATCAGCTAGAAACATCTTCATTTCTGGACTGTAGGTGAAGCTACGCCTTGCTTTCTCCTCTGATGGGTATAGTTTTCAAGTAGCTGTCTTGTTTGTAATATGCTTTGAATCTCTCCACATGAGTCTGTGCATGGCCCACGAATGCAAGAGGTCAGATGATGAAATCGAGTAAACAAGCTGGGGACACCGATGACAGGTCAAGCCAATTGTGCTCCAGTACAGGGTGGCTGTGCTCAACCTACTACTGAAGCCACCATGGGCCGGTAGTCGGTTTATTTCTAGTATGCAGATAGATGCAGCCAGAGCCTGATTTGTTGTACAGTCTCGTGGTCGGCTTCTCCTAGCACCAGATCCAGATACAACAACGAACTCTGCTCCTCTCGCTTGCTGTGTGGCTGGGCTAGACTGAGGCTATTTAATGTGTAGGTCTCCTGGAGCAGCAGCAGTGTAAGTTGCTAGAATGTACATTCTCAGGCCTCACCCGATCCGGCTCAGCCTGTTGGGTCTGCCCGACAGCCTGGCATCCTGTTTTGTTGTATTGTATCCACTCACTTCTGCCAGTATGAGTCAGCATCCCTAAGTCCCATTAACTTTAAGATATCAAGAGAGTAATTACTCAGCCTGGGAGCTGAGGGGTGACTCTGGACAGAGGTGAGCCTATAAAAGAATGCTTCTGAACTGGTGGCGAGTTGGGGTCAGTAACTTTCCTGTCTAGTCCCCTATAGTTTCAGCCCTACGAAGCTAGCACATGTTCCAACAGATAACACCAATGGGACTTATTTCAGTTCTGCTATGTGCACATCAGTGAACTTACCAGTGGTATCAGCCTGTGCTACAGCCATCTATGGCGGGGGGGGCTTTGCAGATGGCAAAGAAAAGAGACTCCTTGAGATTCTATGTGGGAATCAAGCATAGTGGCTGCATGCCTGTAACCCCAAAACTTGGACATGCTTAGCTCCAAAGCAAGGTGAAAGACAGCTTGGGCTACTCGAGACTCTTATCTCAAAACACAGACACTCAGACAGCAGTTCTGTGGAGAGGGTCACTATGGAGAGTGACCTTAAGGAAGTTTTCAATGATGGTTCTTAAATGCTTTAACCTTCCTTGTAGCCCACCACCCACCAGAGACAGTGGAAAAGAAAGGATATGGGGGTTGGCGGGGGGAAGTGGACCTGTTTAAAAAGATTCTTTGGAGCAACTGCTGTCTGTGTTTTCTGGAAATAGGCAGTTCAGTTCACAGGTAAGCAGGCAGTGGCAGCTCGATCCATTTGCAAACACTTCACAGTTACACCAGCAGTCCAGTTTCGTAGAATCGGTATATTGAACATTAATCAGCAATGGTGACATGACCTAGCAGAGACAGCCAGGTCTCAGCCTCAGTTTGAATCAGCAGGAGGGACCAATAGGAACACCAGGAGAAGTTCTTGGCTGTGTCTCTCTCAGGGAAGCGAAGATCAGCGAAGAAGAGAGACCCACAAGTGTTGCACAGCCAGCTGTACCAGCAAGCCAGGCTCTGGTCACTCTGCGGAGTCCTCTTTAGACCCTCCAAACATCACATGTCCTCCATGTGCCTTGCTTCAGCATGTGCATCCAATCAGCCCGAGTCTGTGGAAGTCACAGGAAATGGCAGCACACCACTAGTTTTTTTCACACCACTAGTTTTTTTCGCGTGTTTCTGATTATGGAAACCTGACAAACGCAGCTCAACTATGCAGTGTAAGGTAGACCAATACATGCGTGTTGTTAGCAAAGAATCCTTCATCACGTGTTCTTTCACATGCTTCCCTTAGTAGAATATCCTCTCTCCTGTGTCTGCCCCAGTGAAACATTCCTTTACAACTCTGCCTTACTCTTTCACCTGTGTCCACTTCAGGAAAACTCTCCTTTACACGTTTGCCCCAGTAGAACACCATCCAACACAACCGACTCTCCAAAGAACCGTTAAAGTTTCCACATCAATGGAGTAAATTATTATTAGCATATTTTCATTTGATAGATATTTAGAAAAAAAAAAACTAGGGTCACAGGGAACTAGGGAAACTAGGGAAATTGGTGGAAGGCACAGAACACTTTACATCTTTCCTACCACATGTGAACGACCTCCCCATCCATTGTCAGCAGCCCTCATCGGTGGTGAACGTATCACCTTTTAAATTAACTGACATCCATACTTACTTGAGACTTCCTGAGTGCTTACCTAATATCCGTTTCCTGTTCCAGGATCCCATCCAGGACAGCACATTACATTTAGTCATCTCTTCTTCAGCTGCTCTTGGCTAAGCTTCTCTGCCTTTCCTTGGGTTTGATGACCTTGGCAGTTTGGAGAAGTATTTTTAGGTTGTTCCTCGGTTGGAATCAGGGATTTGTTTGTTTTTCTCATGTTCAAGTCTGGTTGACAAGTTCTTAGGAGGAAAGACCACCGAAGTAGAGGGCCATTCTTGTCCCGTCATGCTTGGGTTTCAGGCTGGGAAGATGATTTAATGCAGAGGTTAGCTTTGATCACTGGGCCGAGTCAGAATTTGTTGGATTTTTCCACTAGGAAAGCTACTTTTCTTCCCTCCCCTTCCAGTTCTTGTAGAAGGAAGTCTCTGTGTGCCATGTAGGGAATGGGCGTTACCCTCCACTTCCTTAACAGTAGGGGATCAATTTGCATGAATTATTTGGAATGTTTCCATCTGAGTGCTTGGTCCACTCTCTACTCAGATTTATTTATATCAGTTTGATATATAAATATTTGCTTTGTGCTTTGTGCTATAATTTAATACTACTTAATTTTGTTGGCCAAATCATCATTTTCTCCGTGTTTTGGGTGCTGGGAAGCTATGAAAGAGTCCTGCTTTTGAATGGGTCCAGTTCTGCCCCTCCCCCAAAGGAGGTGCCGACCACTGTGATTCCAGCCCTGTTCCGTTCCAGTCCTAAAAGCTGTGCTGTGCTGTGCGAAAGAGTCACTCTATATGTCAGCTTTTCAGGGTTTCCATAGCAAGCACAGGCTGAGGGGATGAACCGACAGACCTGTTTTTCACAGTGTCACCATCAGGAGCAGGCTCAAAATATCAGCTGACTTAGCTTCTTTTGAGGCCTCTCCTCTTGGCTAAAGATGGCGGACAACCCCCATGCCCTTACCACAACCTCTTACCTCTCTTGAAAGACAGTCAAATTCTGAAGCACCTGGGAGGTGGGGTTAGAATGTGCACAGAGAGGAACATCATCAGGCTCATTCTAGTTCTCAAAGGTCTCTTGAGACAATCATTTCTGTCAAGCATTAACTAGGAGTGGCGGGTATGGGTTAAGTTTGGTAGTTTACCTTCTAAACACTGCCTCAAGGCAGTGGTGTTCTTTCGCTAAAGCAGCCAGAGGGGAGATTTGGAAATCAGCTGCTTTGCAACAAAGCTCTGTGACAATGGACCCTCTGCTGTGGCCCATGTGTGTTCAGAGGCACCGAGAACTTCAAGGGAAGCTACCTAGGTGAGGTGCGGGACCTTTGGAAACTTGTAGCAAGGTACTTTCTGTGTGAAAGGGCTTTGCTGCAAAGGCATCTTTAGCTGCTTGATCATACACGAATGAAGGCCGTGTGAGAACGACTTCAGTGCTAAATGTGTTGAAGAAAAATGACTGACTTCTTGGTTTATTTACTCCTGTGAAGCTGGGATGCAGCTGTCCAAGTATCAGATGTCTGGACAAGCATTCTGCAATTGAGCTATTCCCCAATGAAAACTGGGTGATTATTTCAAAAGTGAATGCTTCTTTAGCTACCTGACAAGAGAACCTGCTAGTGAATGTGGACTTGTGTTGTCAGCAAACAGGTCTTGCAAAAAGCGAGCGTGGCCTTTTAGAATGTCTTGTCACATGTCATACAAGTGTTCTTTCTAGCACCAACTTGGGGAAATGGCCCCAGTGTGAGAAGGTGCAGAGGGGTAAGAAAGGCTAGATAAAAGGAGGCTGGCTAGCTAGGTGGAGGGAATGAGTTCTGCACAAGGAAGACTACAGTTCGCAATTGCCTATGACACAGGCAAAGATAGAGCGGAGTGTGAAGGTTCTGAACACATAAGTAATAAGGAGAAGTAAATATCCATTCCTCTGATTTGACCCAGACATTTCAATATGCAATGCTGAGTTTTACACTGAACTTTGTGAACATGCACAATAGCTCACGTGCACGCACGCACACGCACGCGCGCACGCGCGCACACACACACACACACACACACACACACACACACACACACAGGAGAGGGCCTGAACCACAGTGCAGATTTCCTCATCAGTGTCTCTGACAGACCAATTCTGCCTGCCATCCTGCCTCTCACTTTCAACTCTTCTTTAGCCACAGACCTTCAGACCCATAGTTATGGGCCAGGGAAAACCATAGGCTCATGTTCTTGAACAAATTTGGTCCGCAGTTGCTGGTGTTTTGGGAGGTTGATGAAATCAGGAGGTGGGACCCATCTGGAAGACGTAAGTTACTGGGGAACAGGCTTTGGCATTTCTTCCCTGAGCCTGCTTCCTCTCCCTTCTCAGCTCCTTTTTCCTTTTCTTTTCTTTTTTTAAGGTTTGTTTGTTTGTTTGTCTGTTTATTTATTTATTTATTTATTTATTTATTTATGTGAGTATATTGTAGCTATACAGATGGTTATGAGCCTTCATGTGGTTGTTGGGAATTGAATTTTAGGACCCCATTTGCTCTGGTTGGCCCTAGTCAACTACGCTCGCTCAGTCCCTGCTCGCTCCAGCCCAAAGGTTTATTTATTATTATATATAGGTACACTGTAGCTGTCTTCTGACACTCCAGAAGAGGGTGTCAGATCTCATTCCGGGTGCTTGTGAGCCACCATGTGGTTGCTGGGATTTGAACTCAGGACCTTCGGACCTTCGGAAGAGCAGTCAGTGCTCTTACCCGCTGAGTCATCTCGCCAGCCCCAACTTCTCAGCTTCTTGATCTGAGCAGCTTTATGCTCCTGCAGTAATAGCTATGAGTACCATCACCAGTATGCCTTAGCTGCCATGATGTCCTGGATCCTCAGTCCATGGGCCAAAATAAAGCCTCCCTCCTTTAAGTTGTTTCTCATTAGGTTCTATGGTCACAGTGATGGAAAGGTCACTAGTATATCAGTTAAAGACATGCTCCCCCCCAACTTCCTTTGTAACTAGAGGTGGCCAGATGGTTCAGAGACAACCATCGAGATGTAAGTAGAAGTGTGGAGTGACATTCCAGTCAGACATCTGAGGTGAGTCCTAGAACAGACTGTGTATCATGTCCTCTTCCTCTTTGGGATGGAATGGCAGGAGTTTGAGCATTTCAAGACCATGAGGTGCTCTTGAGACTAGAAGCCTGACATGAATGCAGTAGGTCAGGAGGACAGAATATGCTGAGGTCCTTGAGTCCCAGGAGCTGCATCACACCCAGTTGTGCACAGATTTAAAAACCTTTATATGAGAGAGAGAAAAGCCTTTCATCTTAAGGCATTCGTACTTATTTTCTGTTAGCCAAACCTATTTTG
>JADRCD010224316.1:0-58446 GCA_019843815.1 Montemys delectorum | reverse complement strand
AGCCTCAGTTGCTGCTTGGAGTAGGAGCAGAAAACTTTCTCCATATTAGCTATCCCACGCGGGTTCATTTCAAGACTAGACTGGCTAAGTAGAGATGAGGATTATTGGTTCAGTAGAGTCTTGACATGCAAGCAAAATACTTTCAATGATGAGCTCTAGCCTTTGTGGTTGTGAACGTTACCATAGCCTACCATCTCTGATACATCTGTAAAATGAGAATAGAAATGACTTGCTTCTCATTTCATGATCCAAAGTAGTCCCTTGAAAAACTTTCAAATGATAACATATCCTGTTTGGAGGGGATTTATAAATCAAATATATGATTTTAAGCTCTAACTTTTTCCCATGTCAAACAATGTACTCAAGTATCCACTGAGTTTTCTAGGGTCTTCAGAGCACTGCTCACACTTTAGAAGGTACTAATTTCAAATGTTAAGCTTCTTCTTCTAGCCTATAATAATCCCAGGTCACCTGCATTGTTCTATCTACTACTAATTAATATATGCTATGTTATCAGAAAAGCTAGTAGTGTATCAATGGTACTGGAGTCACGCTGAAGGCCAATGGAGGGGCTGGAAGAAGAGATTGAAGCCTGGTTTGGGGTACAGGTTGTGAGATGGTTTTGTCTCTTGGGAGAATAATAATATGTAAAAACTTGGTGTTTGGTTAGAGACTCTAATAGAAGCAGCTGAGAAAAGGAGTGAGATTGGCATCACAAGTCATTTTGGTAGGGACAGGGCAGTCCCAAACATACTACAAACATCCCTGGGTGGGCCGGAACTCTAAGTCTACACACTGATACTGTCTACGTGAGCCCCAGAACTCTCAGCATGGTATATGATTGACTCTTTGGAATGTGACCAGAGCATGGCCTCTCACTCCTTCTCAAAAGATAAGACAGGGGAAGCCAGGATAGTGAGTGGGTGGTGTTGACATACTGTCTTCCTCGTGTGGTCAGACAGCCTAGTAGAACGGTTAGGGGATGTTATACTTTTCTGCAGGAAAGACGTGGCATTATCTCAGAACCATCTGGTGGCAGTAGGAATGAGAAGGGACAGGAGGTTGTGAGTGTTGGTCACGTAGCCTTGTATTGCTGTTTGCAAACACCAACAATCAAGCCATTTCCTGCCAGAAGGTCAGGGGATAACTCAGTCTCAGGAAAGAATGGAACATTGATGAGCGAGGGCAAGAACCTGCAGAGGCTGGAGGGGTCCTCTGGCAAGAAATCTTTGAGACATGGAGATGAGTGAAGCTTCTTAGAATGTGGGCAAAATCTCTGAATGTGGTGATGCACTCAGACTAGTGTGCATAGTCTTTCAATTAGATCTTTCCACATGAGACAGATGTGGATTCATCTGAGTTGGTGTTGCCTGTCAGGGTCAGATGACATTGGTGACTCCTGTGGCTGCTCTTCCACCCAGGCCTCTTGTTATATCCACTCTGATTGAAGGGTTGGAATAGCCTGCAATTTTAAGGTATTGAGATAGTTCACATAAAATACAGATTTGTGGCTACTCTTCAAGCAAAGAAGGGGCCATCTGGGTTGATGTTCTCATGTAACAACATCCGGGCTGCGGCTGAGCAGCTGCTGTTTCCAGAAGCAACCACGTTCTGCTGGCCCACATTCCTCACTGACCACTTCACCCAGAGCCTCTGTGAGTCCCATGTTTGTAGCTGCTTCTCCAGAACATAACAGCAAAAAAGGCTGCATGGCAAGCATGTGTCCCAGACGCAGCTTTCTCCCAGCACATTCTTACAGAGTGCTGGCAGCACGTAGGCCTTTAATACATATTTGTTTAATAACAGGGAGGGAGGGAACACAGCTCTGTCAAAGCAGGACAGATCTGTGTTTAAACCTAAGCTATTTGATCTTGGGGGGAAGTTATTGAATTGTCTAAGCCTCTGTTTTGCTCATTCATAAAGCCAGGAAAAAACTCTCATCCTCTATGGCTGTCTAAGAGAATATACGTACATAGCCAGCACATAGTGGGCCCCCAATATAATGAATGCCTGAACTCATATTTATTCAAAGGACTGTATTCTATGGACCTCTGGTCAGGATAAAGTATAAATTCTTTTTTTTTTTTTTTTTTTTTTTTTACAATCAAGCCAACAAAAGAATTGAGGTGAGCTAGAAAGGAATCCTACACTGTAGTAGAAAAAGTCATTGTCTGGAAGTAAGGGCTGGGTGGGCAGAGAATGATGCTTTCCCCTGAGGACAGGCAGCAGCATAATTCACAGCAGTAGAGAGAAGGCTGTTGGGGAAACAGTCTTTAGGTTAAACAGACCTTAAAGCAAATACATTTTATATGAATTAAACACTTTTTCCAGGCTCTTGAACATATCAGGGACCTCAATTTTCTTCATCAGAAAAGGAAGATGATAATACTAATAGTGTGGGGTTCTATCTGATGATATCCAAATCCATGCATCTGGCTGGACACATTGACCAGACAATGAATGCTCAGCAAGTGGTGCATTGATTGCTAAGAAAAGGGAAACATTGAAGGTCCCTGTCTTGAGCACATGACCCCTTTGTTCTGTTACCTTATTGAACAGCTCCTGGGCATCTGCTTTCTTTTAGGATCCACTTAGGATTCTAAAATTCTGTCAGGACTATCAGTGTTGGCTGCTGACAGCCCATCACCAAATCATTGTTTAAGAATTCCCCTCTCTGACCCCAATGGAGGGGTTAGGGGAAGGACTGAAGGACCAGAAGGGGTTAGCAACTCCACAGGAAGAACAACGATATCAACCAACCAGGTCCCTCAAAACTTCCAGGGTCTAAATCACCCACACATAGAAGGACTCATAGCTCCAGCTGCATATGTAGCAGAGATGGCTTTATCTGGCATCAATGGGAGGGGAGCCCCCATGGTCCTGTGGAGGCTTGATGCCCCAGTGTGGGGGAATACTAGGGCAGTGAGGCAGGAGTGGGCGGGTGGGGGAGCACCCTCATAGAACAAGGGGAATGGGGGAGGGTATAAGGAGTTTAACTACTACGAAGGGGGATAACATTTGAAATGCAAATAAATAAGATAACCAATAAGAAAAAAGAATGTTTAAAAGAAAGAATTCCCCTCCCTCAGCTAAGTAACAAAGAGGGCTCAAGGCAGGATGCATGGATCTCCATGGAGGGGAAATAGCATGGAATGGACTGTGGTGACTCGATCAGGTTGGCCCAGACTTGGTGTGGTGGGAGGTGGAGAAAGAGAGTACTGGGAGAAATTATTGGAATTGGGGGACATTTGAGGGGCAACATAAAAACTAAGTGCAATGGAAACTTCCTGGAATCTACAAGAGTGACCCTAATAAAGTTGCCTAGTAATGGGAGGTGTAGAGTCTAAACTAGCCGTGTTCTATAACTTGGAAAGGCTTCCAGTGGTGAGACTGGGATATCAACCCAGCTACAAAACCTTCTACCTGAAAGATGTGCTGGGGTAATGATAGCACCACTGAACTTATGGGAGTGACCAACCAATGAGTGGTCCAACTTGAAGCCCACATCTGATACTGCATGGATGGCCAGGAACCAGGGGCTGGGCAATCCAGAGACCCAGAATAGAACCAAATGGGGGAAAACGTCAATAAAATGATTTCTAATAAAACTCTGCTATGCCCACAGATCAGTGCCTAGCCCAATTGTCATCAGAGAGGCATTGTCCAATAGTACAGCAATTGATAGGAGCAGATGCAATGACCCACAGTCAAACACTAGACAAAGCCATGGAACCTTGCTGAAGAGGAGGAAGAAGTCTACGAACCAGAGTGGCCAAGGACACTGCAAGAAAACAACCTATGGAATCAACTAAGCAAGGCTCATAGGTACTCACAGAGACTGAAAGAACATTCATAGACTTTATATGGGTCTGAGCTAGGTCCTCTGCACAGTTATATAGCTTGGTGTTCTTGTGGGACTCCTAACAGTGGAAGGTATCTCTGATGCTTTTGCCTGCACTTGGGACCATTACCGGGTCACCTCCTCCAGCCTTGATATGAGGGGTTGTGCCTAGCCTTGTTGTAATTTGTTATGCTATGTTTGGTTGATATCCCTAGGATTGCTGTTCTTTTTTATTTTGAAGGGAAGCAGAGGAGGAATGGATCTGGGGGAGAGGAACTGGAAAGAGTGGAGGTAGGGGAAACTGTGGTCAGGATATAACATGTGTAAAGAATAAAAACAAACAAACAACACTATTCCCCTCTCTCAAACAATGATAACTGACTATCCGAGATGATACATAAACCACTTCCTGGAGGCAGGTATATGCATAGTTACAAAGAACAAAGAGATGGAAGACAATCTAAAGAGCTACGCCAAGTACAGAAATTCCCTAGGGCATAGGCTGAAGCATCTGTCTCCCTACAGGCTACTACTCTCTCTGCTGGTCCTGTTTCTTTCCTTCCGGATAGTTGTCCCAGACAGTGCTTGCCAAGAGACCTTTGGGCACATCTCCTGCTCAGTGTCTATTTCGAGGGAATTTGACCAAGGGTCCTTCAAGCAATTTTGATGTTAGTCTGAGCTCAAAATGTGTTTGGCTTGCTGTATTTAGGTTGAATTGTAAGGAATTGGCACCTGTAATCAAGAAAGGTCAAATATAATCAAAAGTCTTCCTGCAGCACCTTTAATAGACACTCTCATGAGAATTCTCTAATGAGGACCTTGAAATTACAGCGGATTGAGGCAATTATTCTTCAGAAGGATGGAAAGCAAATGTCATATCTCATTCTGAGCAGGTGATAAAGGATTTGAAGCTTGAGACACTACACAGTTCTATCAGACAAGCCTTTCACGAGCCTGGCTAGGAATGTGGATGAGAAGTCCTAGCTCAAGCCTGGAGGATACACATGTAGTGCTTTTGAGGTTCCTTCCCTACATAGAAGCATGCAGGCCTATGGAGGCTCTTCCCTCCCCCGCAAGCCCCAGCAAGAGAAATAGACTTGGGTGCATGCAGCTTCTGTCCGAGGAAGAGGAAACTGTTGAACTCGTTTGGGACAAGGAATGCTGATATCATCTTTCAGTACCAGCACTTGATAGCAGTTCTTTTCCTGGTGTCAGATATCTTTATGCCAGGCTTGACAAGGAGAGCTCGTCCTTTCCTGTAAAGATGTGGGCATCTGGGCCATGGCTGGAGTACTAAAGATGTCCTCTCTTAGAAGTAGGAAGGTATGCTCAGCTCCTCAGATTAGGGTTACAGCCCCTTCAAAAGGCAGTGTGGGAGAAAGGAGCTGCAGCTGGTGTTTGCACATGCTGTCCCTAGAGACCCAGACACAAAGTTCTATGGATCTGCAGTCTGGTTCACAATTAAAAGTGCAGAGCCCAGAGGCTAAATTTGCCCTTTACAAAAACTCCCACAAGATGGGAAAGAAAGCACTGTAATCTTGATTCAGGGGAGGCCTCCATGCAGCTGTGGATGTGGTGTCTGAGGATGCAAGGATCCTTCCTAACTGTCTTTGTTCTAGCATTCCTAAAGTTTCCCCAGTGCCCCAAGGCAGTCAAGAGGAGAGTTGTCTTCCGGTTGGTAAACTGACTCCCCTGGATGAACTATTTCACAATTTTGAATTTATGTTCTCTTCTTTGTAAAGTCCCTGGTTGCAAGGACTTGGTGGAATCATAGACCTGGTGCATTTAGAGCAGGCTCCATCCCTCAGCATGCTATGCCTTTCTAGTGACTGTGTCCCTTGTTCCCATTCTCCAGGCTGATTGGTCTTGAGAAGAAGAGAAAGCAGTCTGCCAGTTTTGGGAGCCCTGCAACATGTAGCCACCGAGGCTTGGAGCTGTTACTGGGCCAGACTGGAGCATGCTACGAAGTACCATCAATAATAGAAAAGGTGCCCTTTCCCTTCTGATATGCCATATGACCTTCTCTTAATTCCCACAGGCACCTGGTTCACACTAAAAGGAGCCGGTGGAGCTGTTTTTATCTCTTATTCGTGTCTCTTATATCTCAATAAATTGTGACTCACTGAGTGGGTACTTTGTGAGGCTCACATAATCCCCATCCACGTAGTGAGAGAGGCAACTCCATCACATGTGGTGAAAGTTTTGTGGGATGGGAATGCTGGGAGAGTAAAAGAAATGCACAGTCCAACTGGGGATGGGGGTATGTTCTGGTAACCCCATGGAGGCAGGAGTTTGAGGCCATCCTAGCCTTCACAGGGACCTCCTATCCAAACACACACACACACACACACACACACACACACACACACACACACACACACACACATTGAGAGAGGAGAGACAGAGACAGACAGAGACAGACAGATAGACAGACAGACAAAAGCAAGGTGATCGACAAAAACCAACTAGGAGATTTTTCATGTTCAAGTAGACAAGAGCCAGCCACAGGACACCCGAGAGGGTCCTTCCAAATCAACTCCTTGCAAAGGTCTGCGTTTTGCTGTGGAATGCCTTCATTACCTGCCTCTGTGTCTGTAAGCCAGCACTGTTCTGTATCAAAGAAAACAAACTTAGATTCTCGGCCCTTAACATTGTTCTTGATCGGGGAGGTCACCTCCTGAGTTAATCCTTTCAGTTAACAAATGACTCTGGGTTAGGCTCAGGGTTACTGAAAAAGTCCAGCGTGGCTCCTGAAGGTGGACCTCTTCCTCAGGACTTCCCAGAGGCTTCCGTGGGGATTTCCCTCAGACACAATCGGCCTCTGTGGAACAGCCCAGGCCAGGGCCTGTCCAGGCTTCTTTCTCTCTAGAAAAACAGGGATTGCCTTCCTTCCTTGCTTTCTTCTCCCCCACCTCTCCTCTATTCCCTCTCCCTCCTCGTTTCCTCTCTTGTTCCCCTCCCATCCCCTTCTTTCTCCTCCTCCTGTTTTCCCCTCTCAAACAAAACAAAACAACAACTAATGCCTTACCAAAGACTGCAGGAGGGTTACAAGCTCAAGGGCCACCCTGCACCATATATAGCAAGTTCTCACCCCCAAAACAGGATCAAGCCCCAAATGTCTCTTTGTTGTGCGTTTACCACACTAATATCTATGTGTTTTTTGTAAGCTACTTAATATCCCCAGAATTTGGATTCTGTCTCTAAAATGTATGTAGTGACTTTCATTTTCCCTTTCAATGTAAAATTAAAGTTAGCACTAATAACCACAATTGCAGATAAGGTCTGAGCCACCGGAATCTGTCAGGGCACAGTGTGAAGCTTACGTTTCCCACTTCAGCACCATCTTAGTCCAGAAAAGCTACCATGGATTTCTGTTTGTCCAGCATGGTGAAGAGAGGGTTTGACACAGTGTTGGGTCTGAGCACCCTCGAGGTGTGGTTGCATTATCTCTAAGCCATCAACAGATGCTGACTTGGCTAGCTAGCACACTAGTTCTATCAGGAGACCCCACAGCCTTTTCCCACTTATCTAACTGGAAGTTTGGAAGTTTCTTTCTTTTAAATGATATTTCAAGATTTATCTATTTTATTTTATCTGTATGAGGGTTTTTTGTTGTTGTTTGTTTGGATTTTTTGTTTGTTTTGTTTTTTTGTTTGTTTTTGTTTTTGTTTGTTTTCTGCCTGAACATAGGTATGTATACCATGTGCATGCCTGGTGGCTGCAGATGTCAGAAGAGGGAGAGTCAGAGCCTCTGGAACTGAAGTTACAGATGGTTGTGAGCGAGTGAGTACTGGAAACCAAGTCTGCATGAACAGCAAGCACACTCAACTGTTGATCCAACAGGGTAGCATCCCTGTTTGCTCATTATAAACTTAATTCCATCACTCCCATCTGAGCTGAGTTACAAATGTAACTCAGGAGATTTCTTAGTCTCCATTCTTTAAAAATATACTGTAAAAGTTAATTATGGGTAAGAACAAGACATTAAGACAAATGTACTAAACCTTTGTACATTGGAACACTGGGGAGTTTTTTAAGTACTCAAATGGGTCTTGTCTGTTCCAACTAAATAAAATTTAAGTCTCTGAGATGGGGCAGAAACGGTGTGTTTAAAAGTTCTCCTGATTATTCTAATAACTGGCCAGGACAGAGAATCACTCTGCTTCACTGTGAGCCCATAATCCCAGCCTGACTAATGCACCATGAATAGATTCAGGTAAGAGGCTGATGATGACTCTGAAGTGTTATCATCCACCTAAATTCCTTAAGTCACAGCTGAAGAATGTGCTGCAGAAATCTAAATATACTATTTTTAACTCATTTATGCTCAAGGCGTCTAGAGACCCTATCAGACAAGAGTCCCAGTAATGACTATCTTCATGACTAAATGCTTGGAAAAGTATTCTCTAGGGTTTGGCCCGGTGTAATAGTATTAAATTAGCATTTCTGAAGCCCAACTTTCAGGAAAGCGAGAGACTGTCTCTTTTCAGTCTTCTCAAACCTTACTCTGTACTCTGCAAAGAATATTTTATTTAAATTAAGCTCCTCAGATCTATAAGATTTTTTAATTCACTGAGCTATATTTTACATATAGTTTGAGACTCAGTGTGAACTGATGAATCTTAATGTCCCCACTCCCCTTCATTACTTCCATCAGTTTAGATTCATGGACTATTGATTCAACCATTCCCTTTAACCAATGCTTGCTGGATATCAGCTCAGGTCAAACCCTACACCAGAGAAGATCTGACTTAAAATAAAGCCCTAGGGGTAGCTGGGTCTAAGGGCTCACTTTTAGCTCTCTCTCTCTCTGAAGAAATCTCTCAGTCTTTAGCATCCCACTCCCTCTCCCTCTCCTCCTCCACGGCCCCTCCAGTGTGAAGGATGGTCTCTCTCTTCCCTTTGCAGGAGTCCCGGGTGGTCATCTCAAACATCTGTGTCTAATATTGAGCTTGTCTCTGTATCTCTAGTTTAACATCATCTTATGCAGTGAAGGAGTCATACAGACAACCCACTTGTCAAAACTGAGAAACTAATTTGTAGCCCAAGCCTGCCCTCCTAGTTCTTCAGTAAAGGTCTGTCCCACAGCAGCCAAGGACCACAGCCAACTTGTGTTCTCCATAACATTACTCAATGCCCTGGAAGCCTGATTCAACACAGCCTACGTGCTGCCTGGCAGGTCCCCGTACTGAGAGTTTCTATAGTACACAAACAAGTAAAGTATCTGTTATGAAAGGTGAAGTAATTGGCCTTTCTCTTTTTTCCTTCCTGCTCATTCTAAAATATTCCCAATGTTAAATATTCTGTGATTGTATCCCGACATTTCCTTTACATACTGAGGAAGTGCCTTACTATGGAGCCTAGTATTTGATAGATGGTTAAATGTCTGAGCTTCTATAGTTGCTACGAAATGCCTGGAGGTGGAACCGATAGTTCTCCTTCGCAGCTTTGGAAAGCTAAGCTGCTAAATTCTTAAGTCAAATGCTCACATTCCCCACAGATACCAAATGGTCTAGTTGTGACTCAAAGTGGTCAGGCTGGTGCCCGTAGGGCTTTCAACAGCTCCAGTTAGGCAGACAGCTAGCTTCAGCACAGCTCAGGCCTGTCTAACTGATGAACAGGGATGCTCATTACTGTCGACTCAGGTGGATCGACGGCATCGCACCCTCTGTCCTGCTTCCCCACAACCTCTGGCTAGCACTCAGGGTCAGCTGACAAGTGACAACCCACAGGAGGATGGGTACAATTGTATTAACCTTAACCTAAACAAATTGCTTGAAATTTTTTATAGCTTGTGATAGTTTAAGAGACGACTCGCGTTAAACACCACACACCAGGTCCAGACAATACCACGTTAAGAAGGTTTAATTGGGAAGAGTGGGGGAAGGTCGCGCGCAAAGAGAGAAAGGGGAGAACAAAAGGGGGGAGGGAGGAGGGTTTCTCCTTTATATCTGCATGATGACGTGTGTACTGCCCAGGTGAAATTGGGTAGCCCTAGGGGTTCTTGTGAATGGTTGGGGGGGCATTGCCATGGTAACAGATCTGTGGTCCTGCCTATCTACAGGTGCAGGCACTCGGTGATGCTAACAGCTTGTATTAAAAAAAAAAAAAAAGGCAAAAAAAACCATTCTTTTAGTACAAATCTCCACCTTCTCTGAGAAGAAAGAACAATTTACTAATATTCTGCCTCCTTCCACCCTCTGTTATTTTTCTGTGCTCCAGGCCATTGCTCCTAGAGGCATAGAGTTGAATGTGGGGTTCCTGAAATTTTATGTAATAGTAAAGTGTTTCCAAACGTGCAATGATCAAACATTAACTCAAAATCAAGCACATAATGAGTTTGAAGTATTGCTGGCAACTCCCCCCACCCAGCATCGCAGTGTGTGACTTCATTGTAGGATTTCGAGCCGCTGACATGAGTACTTTGCCCAGTGCTTGCTGTCATCCCACACCGTGCTGATGATAGCTGCTGTAAACGACGCAGGAGACGAGACACCAGACTGTTGTATATTTTGAGTTATTCTGTTCTGAGCTCAGACACAAAGTTCTCTGCTCATCTAGAAACCGAAGCATTAGTTAAGGAAACAAAGACTTTTAATATTTTGCAGCCATCTTCCCTCAATATGGAAGCATCAAATTAGTATTTCTCTCCTTGTCTTTGGAGGTTTGCGTTTGAAATTTACTGTCTGAGTGGCAATTTGTGTTCTGTGAAAAGTCCTTCAATAGGTTTTTTTTGACTTTGGATTATGACAGAATTACTAATAATTTATAAAATGGCCCTAAAGAGACTTCTGACATTTCCTTTGACATATTGATATAAAGTGATATTTTCAGCATTTAGTATAAAATCAGAATAGCAATCAATTGTGCAAGCAGTGGAGATTCCCCATGTCCTGCAGTATTAAATATTCAGGCAAGATTTAATTCTTTATATAAAAATAAGCAAGCATACGTGTTTCAGTATACAAACTTGCTTTCCGTTTTAATAAATGGTAAAACAATTATATAGAATAAAGAACTGTTCGATAATAGCTTCCCGCAATTCATTGTCACTAAATGATTGATCTGTAAAACTTACATACTTATATATACATACATGCATATATGCATGCATACTACATGCCTAGATAGGCATTGTATGTTATAAACCTGTATAGTTGGGGTTACAGTTGAAAAAAGTATAAGAAACCCTGTTCTAAACACACAGATACCCCATAAGCGCCTCAAATTGTGTGTGCCCCCTCTCCTACAGGGCTGTGCTGTTCTCATGCCCTTCGTCCTGCCTTTCTTTACGTGGTTAATGTCTATTAAAGTCAGAACCCCATGGAGCTTTAAATGCCATGGAATGACACCAAAAGGTAACTTACAGTGTTTGTGAATAGGCATTCATTGATTATTTAATTGATTCCATTGTCCCTTGATGCCATTTCCTCATCCTAGTCTGTGTACATGATTGGCAGGCAGACCGTAAGCAAAGATCCATGTCTTACAAACCTGAACTGGTATAGGAACCTACCAAATTGCCAACCTGCTTTATGCTTTAAGCATTTAAAATGGGAGACCTGGCCAAGAAACACATATTTGTCAAATAAAGTGGTGCAGATGAGATGGCAGCCCCCCTCCCCCTGGAGGATGCCTCATCGTCGGCAAGCACAAGGGAGGTACACAGATGCATAAGTCCTTGAGGCTGGGCTGCTGATCTCTTTTTATGGCATGATAGGGAGAGAGTGGGCGTGCTGGCATCGGGCTGGGGCTCACACTCTAGTCCACTGTCTCTGCTCAGTGTCAACATGTGGCCGTTTGTTCATCTCTGCTTTTCAGTTTCCTCATGTGTTCTTCAAAATCCTCACTCACAGGAACGCTGGCAGTTCTCAAAGAAAAACTTCTCTGACATTATCCTTTTGATCCTCAGAGTCACGCTGCTCTAGAAAGGAGAAGGATCTGCCAAGTTGACCTCAGGACATGGGCTGAGCCCTCCCAGCCTTATCCACACTGGGCCTCCATCGTTGTCAGAACTATGTGAGGCCATGAATCTCAAGTATCCATCTACCACAGAGTCTGAATTACTGCTCGGGGAAGTCTCCTCTGCCTTCCTTCTGAGTACACCACATCACTGGCAGAACAACAGAACATTTCTAGAATCCAGTTTTATAATCAGTCTCTGATCTTGGGGTGGTACGTTGTTCTAAGTAATTCCCCCATTTTGACCCACTTAACACCCACAGTGCTTCATGGTGCATGTACTAGGTGGATTACGGCTATTTTGTGTGTGTGTGTGTGTGTGTGTGTGTGTGTGTGTGTGTTATTGTTGTCAGAGGAAATGGATTCTGAGAGATTCAATGATCTGCTCCAAGTCACACAGCAATCAGCTTCCCAGTGTGCCCTATATTGCTCCCCAGTGTTGTCTCCTCACAAGGAGTCTCAGGCAGTGAAGAAAGCGTTGGCTTTGAAAGGAGAAAAACTCCTCGTTCTACATTCACGGGTGATATTGGCCAACTTGGTTCTGACTTCTGTACAATGGGGACAGTATGTTCCATCAGGATCAGAGCCAAGTGCAGTGACGACTTTAAAACTCCTGTCCATACTGTGCATGGAGCAACCCTTTCCTCTCTATGCCAGCCTCTGTGCACGACAATCAAGCTTAAGCAATTTCTCTTCCTTTTATTGAAGTAATCTTTTAATTTTCTTACCCACAGCCTGGGCAGAGAAAAGAGAACATTGGCTTTTGGCCAGTTCTTCTCAAACAAAAATGATTGATATTGCGCCCACACAAACCTGGAAACTCCCAGGGGGACAGCTGCATAGGCTCTGACCCAGCACCGATTTCCCCTGAATTCTACAGAGTTTCAACACACCCGAGGCTCTTAAAGAGGAGGCCAAGCTTCTGGAAACAGAGGCCAGCATGAGGAAGGCCAGTCTACTCACTGAAAACACAGCCCACCTTGGAGAACGGGATTAGGCCCTGCCTCCTAGATGCTACCTAAGATGCCCACTGTACCCCACAACTTGGCATCACCACTGTGGTAGTTTTCAAATAAAAACTTCTCTGACACTGTCCTTTTGATCCCCAGAGTCACTCTGGAAAGGAGAAGTATACACTAAGTTGACCTCAGGACATTGGCTAAGCACTCTGAGCCCTATCCACCCTGTGCCTCAATTTCTGTCAGCAAGAGACAACGGAGTCTCTCTTCTGTGTTACTGAGAAGATGCACCACACCTAGGACAAGGCCCAGCCTTCAATAAGCCCTTTTTGCATGATAGTCATGATGGTAGTGGCTCTGCTAGCCCAGGGACTAGGCAATGTGCCCAAGACTACACAACCACAAAAATTGAGAGAGGGGGAGAGAGGGAGGGAGGGAGGAAGGAAGGGAAGGAGAGGGGGACAGAGAGAGAGAGAGAACTGAAAAAGTGCCTAGGGACTACCAGGCACATTGCCACCACACAAAGAAGTCTCTGGAGTCTACTATATTTGAAACTTTGTTCCTGTTGTATGTGCCAAAAGGGTGCATGGGAGAATCTGTAGTGAGATAAATCTCCCTAGATACTTGGAATACAGCTCAGTGGTAGTGTTGGCCTAGTATATGTGAGACCCCAGAGTCAAATGCCAGCATTGAATAAAAGTGCTCCCCAATATCCTTTCTCACCCTACTGTGTGTTTAGGGACCCTGGAAGCTCTATCCACATCACCCCAAGAGTTTCCCTTAGGGCAGGCACATCAGGCTTCTTTTGCTCAATGATTTAGCCTGAGTGCTCTTTTTTTTCTAGGCAGTGACTCTGGTTATGAGACATCATTGTCACAGGGTGCCTGTGACCTGCAGCTGTCTGGAACTCAGACATAGCACATCTGGTTACGTCCAGGGCTGGGTCAGCATGGCCAGTTGAAGGAGGACTGTGTTCCAGGGCTGTGTACTGAGGGGGTGGGAGTCCTGTTCCCATGGCAGCAGGTGTACAGGGGCACTGGCAGGAAAAATTTCTAGCTATTCATGCTGAGGAAGGCAAAGGACTCAGAAGGGATTTGGAATGGAAATAGAATTCTTTTTCTGCATCAGATCATCTTGAGAACTTATTCAAGAGACTGAGCATCTCTGTTGAGTTATCTTCTCCATAACTAGGAGATCTTGGTGTCATCCTCATGGGTGCTGGGGCAAGTAGAAATGGTAATTCAAGTAAATAATAAGGGAGCACACACCTAGCTCTGCCGTCTCACAGTGTATCTGAGGCCCCAGAAAATGCACGCCTATTCTAGAAGTTGCAGTATATTCATGTCTTGTGCACAATGCTATCTTATTTACTCAGGAGCTCTACTAGACAGAGGCTATTACTACCCACCTTGCACATGCAAGAAAACTGAGGCTCGGGGAAAATTAGTGACTTGACTATCACCACTACAGCCAGGACATGAACACAGGTTCTGCCCCCCCAACCCCTCACCCCGTGCTCAATTGGCACCCACCTCTATCTGTAGCCTATGACATGAGCTGGCAGCTTTCAGCTGAATGGCTGTGGAGCAGGCTTACTTCAGTACTTCTGGAGGAGGTTTGATAATGGCTGCAAATGCTTCTGAACAAACCCCTACCACTTCCTCTCCTGGCTTGCCATGGTTTCACCCCTTCTTCTGCAACAGCAGAGTGGCAAGATGTTTTCTTTGAACCACAGAAGTATGCCGCGTGCCGTGAAGGCTGGAAATGTGTACTAGCAGGCTCGACCATCCTCTGGGGACAGCTAACACAGCTTGATCTTGGGGTGGGGGCCCTGCTGTCTGAGTGGTGCTTCTGTTGGACCAGTTTGCACACTTTTTAGTGATGATAGGTTTATTTCTGTTGGTGCTCACTTTCCATCCTTCTCCTATCTCTTAGCATCCTATACTGCCAGTCACAGACATCTCATGACATCATATCCAAATTTTGAGACCTTTTGTACACCATCCACTCTGCCCTCCTCTTGAAAAAAGGTGCTTTCCTGTCCTTCCAAACCAGGGTTACCACATGTCACAACTCTATCATTGACATTGTGCTTTTCGAGTGACCGTTCCCCCCCCACACACACACACAACCTTTCTTCCACCATATTCCTTAGGAGTAGGGGGATCTGAGCATGTACCCAGGAGCCCACATATGTGACACAAGGCATGTAGAATTTGCTGATTCCCCTTTAACTACACGCATAGAGCCCATTAAGTCTTGGACAGAGAAGCCTGGGATCCACTCCAGGGTCTGGACTGATGAAGGCTAGTCTGACCAGCAACAGATGAGAGGTTTGGCCATACCCTGTGCTTTCTGTCTTAGGTTTTCTCACAGTATATTGGAAAATTCCCATTGGCCATCCGTGGCCCCCAAGGGCACTGGATGCTGTTTTAAAAATAGCTTTGCTAATTTGAGAAATAGAATTCTATTTTTGTATTGGCTTGTTTTTTTTTAAGGTTCATAATTTTCATAATCATTGGAAATTTGTATTTCTTTTTAAATGAACCACCTATTCATTAGCTTCATCAATTTTTTAGTATCCATATTATCTTCTTCACACTGATTTATTTTATTAACCAAAATAAACCATTCTAAGTTTGTTGAGAAGTCAATTATCCAAGGCAGAGAATGACTTAAGTTATATATATATGGTATGCTTTTCTTAATCTATTGAGTCCTTTAATGTTTCTTATGGTGAATTCTGACAAAAATACTTTAATGGAGAAAAGTGTTGATTATTATTTTCCAGTGTAGTCTCTTGATTTAAAAAAAAATCATTTATTCTCTCTCTGTGCACTCACGTTTGTGTGCATGCATGCCCATGACATGTGTATGGAGAACAAAGGACACTTTGTAGGAGCTGATTCACTTTTTCCAGGGTCTCCATCCTGAGAATTGAACTCTGGTCATCAGGCTTGATGGCCGACACCTTTACCTGTCGGGCCTACATGCTTACTCTCTTTATATTTAAGTTTAGAAAAGATATTTATGTCTTATAATTCACTTGTGCCTTAGACGTTTAAATCAAGTTAAATGTGAGTAATGCAGAATGCAAGAGAATTTTCTCTAATAATTAATTAGCCCTAGATTGATCAAATTTGCCAAGCCGTCCTTACAAAAGTGGCTCACACACTGTAATCTTATGTATAGAGAGCTTAGTTTACACACTTGTGGTTCTATCTCATGAATCCAGTTTCTTAACCTAAAATACCAGTTGTTTTTTGAAAACTTTATCATATAAATTTTTTATTAGATATTTTCTTTATTTACATGTAAATTTCTCCTTTCCCAGTTTCCCCTCCAAAAACAAACAAACAAACAAACAAACAAAAACAAGAACAAACTCTGGTTGCTTCCCCCCTCCCCATGCCTGCCACCCCACCCTCTCCCACTTATTGGCCCTGGCACTCCCCCACACTGGGGCACAGAACCTTCACAAGGCTGAGGTCCTTTCCTCCTATAGATGATCGAATTTGCAATCCTGAGACTGAAGGAAGGACAAGCCAGCCTAAATATAGCTATCTCCTGAGAGGCTCTGACAATACCTGACTAATACAGATGTAGAGGCATATAAATTTTTTAATTACCTGGATTTTTATGTACTTTTCTTTCAAAAATTCTTTAGATGTTTTCTAGCTTTTTTTTTTTTTTGTCTTATAGACCTTTCCTGTTGTTCCTCTTAGGCAAAGCTTTTTACTAAACTGTGGATGAACTACTATGGATGCAATTTTATTTTTTTATTATTCTTCCTCAATAAGTATATCAAATTTTATATTTCATTTTCCCAATCTGTCTTGTTTATTCAGTTTCACATAAGGAATAAGCACACCGACACCATGTAATTCACGGTTCCTGCTTCTTAGTACTTGACATTGTTCCCAAGCTGTACCCCTGTCCCCTTGCTAGCCACCCTATCACAGGTGTCACTCACACACTTGTCTCCTGCTTTTCCTGTGTCCCGGGCTGTGCAAGGGGAGGGGGGAAGCTATGTAAATTTCATTTTATGTTCACCTTTTAGAATTAATCTGTCCTTTAATGTCCTCTGTCACCAACCCCACTACGACTACTGAGCTAGGGACAACTGCGTGCGCAACGGTGTGTGTGTGTGCGTGTGTGTGTGTGTGTGTGTGTGTGTGTGTGTGTGTGTTTGCTAATGACATTTTCTGGCAGCCTCTAGTGCTCATTTGGAGACTTCTTGAATTTGGCAGCATGACTTCCATTTTAATTAGGTTTCTCAGGAGGCATTTACACAATTCATAATATACATAAGCCTGCCGTGGAAGGGAGAATCCATGATCAGGGAGCCTGGAACTGTGCGTATGGCTCCCTGGAGCAGTGTTTCTGAGAAGCCTGTCAGAAGCAAGTGGGGGTGGGGAAGGACCGAGACTCGGATGAGATCATCTTTAACATGGACTGGAAATTCCAGCTTTTGCTGGAATTCAATGCAATATGGAGCCAGAGTGGAGAAAAACAACAATATGAATTCCTTCTTTAGCTTAAGAAATGGTTTTGCTTATTATTGTCTTCTTGCATTCATTTTGAGTTAATGTATTAAGTTGTTGTCTTTATTACTGATTTGGGGGGGTGTTCCCTTACCTTTGGCATTTACTATTAGAGTACTTTGTTTTTCCCAAGGTCTTTTTGATGCTGCTAGAAATGTCCTTCTAGTAGGTTGAGTTTTACCCCTATCTCCAAAAATATGTCCATATCCTAGACTTTAAAGACTTTAAATGTAATACATATATATATGTATATATATATATACACACACATATATACATATATATGTATGTATATATCTATAATCAGATATGGTTAAGGTTAAAGATTAGATCATTCTGAATAGCTAAATGAGCCCCAAATACAATGGCAAGCATCCCAAATAGAAGAGAAAGATATACAAAGGCATGAGAGAGAGAGAGAGAGAGAGAGTTGTGTAGCCACAAGGGAAGGCATGTAAAGTGGTAAGAGGCAGCAGAACAAGTGTAACAGTCTTCTAGAGCCTTGCGGGGAGAGCATGGCAGCCAGCACCTTGCGTTTATGTTTCTAGTTTCCAGTGTCAGACCTAGTAAGTTTCCGTTGCTGTAAGTCACAGAGATTACTTATTAGAGCACTTGCATTTACATAATAGAACCTCAGAGGCTGTTGTGTTAGTGCTAAGTGCTTCAAAATGTACTCAAAGAAGAAGCAAGGGGGAAACATGAAAGAGTTTCTGATGGTGTGTGTGTGTGTGTGTGTGTGTGTGTGTGTGTGTGCGTGTGTGTTGGTTTGTCAGTAACTTATAAAGTAGGTTTACACCTCTACCTCCTTCTTGTGACACAACATGTGATTGTGCAGAGAATGCTAGCTTTATCTCTGTAGCTCTTGAAGAAGACATAACAAATCCTCTTCCCTGTGACGTCTAAATACCTGTTGACCTCTAGCTGGGTGCTTCACCCCACTGAGTGATAATGCAGACTGTGTTACGTACCTTCTCCTTGTCCCAGCATGGCAAACTCACTGAAGCTTCTTGAAGTCAAGGACATGGTTTCTGAGCCACTTTCCCCAGTACTAACTATATATGTGCTAGAAGAATAAATTAAGCTATTATTTTTATACAAGAGAAGCTAAATGTCATTTTTTGGTATATTTTTTTAATTAGATATTTTCTTTATTTACATGTAAATTTCTCCTTTCCCAGTTTCTCCTACAAAAAACAAACAAACAAAGAAACAAAAACAACAAGAATAAACCCCTGTTGCCTCCCCCCTCCTCATACCTGCCACCCCACCCTCTCCCACTTATTGGCCCTGGCATTCCACTAAATGTCATTTTGAAAGAAACAATCAAAAGCTTCTAAATTTTGAGATGGAGAACACATCCATGGGTATTTTAACTTCAATAATACAGCAAGCAGAAATTCCCAGTAAACCAAAACCAAACTAAACAAAACCCCAAATACAAACAGACAGGACACCATGCCATATTACAAGATATGGACTCTGGGCCTGAACCTGTGGGTTTGTACCCTGATTCTATTTTAGTTTGGATCACAATATTCTAATCTGTAAAATCAGGCTCAGAGTGGGGGAGATTTAGATGGACCATCACATGAAGACTCTAGTAAAATGTATTAGATACTGTCTAATTACTCTCTGATTACACAAGCCCAAATGAGAGACTATCTGTGTTCTTCTAAATATGCTGGTAGAAAGAGAGGAAGAAATGAAGAAGAATAGGAACTCATTAAGTAAGTGTTAAAAGTTTCCTGTGTCAAATGATAACCTGCCATTTCTGTCATTGTCTTGGAAATATTTGTTCTTCCCAGACATACAATGGACAACCCCCCAACAGCATGCTTTCCCTTCTGGATACTCATCCTTTTCCATTAACATATGCTATAGATCCCATGCCATACTATTTTTATATCCATTTAAAGAGCCAATTACCATTTAA
This sequence comes from Montemys delectorum, assembly GCA_019843815.1. Taxonomy (NCBI): domain Eukaryota; kingdom Metazoa; phylum Chordata; class Mammalia; order Rodentia; family Muridae; genus Montemys; species Montemys delectorum. The sequence continues at coordinate 39,207 of JADRCD010224316.1, read as the reverse complement.
AGAGATTTTTTAAACGAGAAAAAAAGTATATGTTTAATAGTGTGGCTACCACGTCTGGCTTTCTTCATTCCTTGATGCTTCGTGTTTCCATCTGGCTCCTTCTTGTTTGGTTTCTTTAACAGTTCCTGTGGTGTGCTCCCTTCAGCCCTGTGCACTTTTAACTTTTCCTGGGTTTAAAACCATTCTTTCACGGTCAGTTCTGAAAAGTGTTTTCACTTATTTGGCAGGCCTTATTTGACAGCCCCTAACCACCATGCACACATGCCAGTCCTTTAAAAACATTGTTCCATGGTCTTCCTGCTTCCATTCATTAGTTATGACAAGAAGTCTGTTCACATATTTATCTTCATTACTCTCTGTAAACACAAGGCTTTCCCTCCTCTGGCTCTTAGGATATTTTCCCCCTTTATCATTAGCTTTAAGCCACTTAATTATGACAGACTTTATGGATTTCCTTCAAGTGTCTTGTGGTTGGGCTTCACTAAGCTGCTTCAATATGTGGTTTTATGGTTTTCATCACATTCATAAAGTTACTATTATTTTGTAGTATTCCAGTGTATTAGCTATGTAACATAAGTACACTGACTTCATTTACAGTTGTATCCGTTGGACCTTTGGAAGGTAGTGAGGTAAAGCTGTCTTCATAGTCATCAGCTATGCCTGTGTGAGGCCTTGGGACACAATGATCCAAAATGACTCATTTGATGTGTTTGTTTGCTTGGTTTTGTTTTTTAAATTCTCTTCTCTGGTGCTCTATTTTGAATTTTGTTGGTTATATGATAACTGATATTGTCAACTTAGTAGGATCTAGAATCACTCAGAAGGCAAGCCTCTCAGAGTGTCTGTAGGGGATTATCTAGGTTAGGTTAGCCTTTGGGCCTGCCTATAAGGGATTATATTATCCAGGGTAGATTAGCCTCTAGACTTGCCAGTAAGTGATTATATATGTTGTTTGTTGAGATGAAGAGACCCACCTTAACTATGAGTTGTACCATTCCTTGAGCTGATGTTCATGAGTGAATAAAAAGGAGAAAGCAAGCTGACAATGTGACCAGTCACCTCAGGTTCCTAATATCATGACTTTGCCATCATGACTTTGGTGGTTTGAATACATTTGGTCCCCATGGACCCAGGTGTTTGAATGCTGTGCTCAAAGATAGCAACACTAATAGGAGTTGTGACCTTGTTGGAGTAGGTGTGGCCTTGTTGGAGGAATTGTGTCACTGTGAGGGTAGGCTTTAAGGTCTCCTATGCTCATGTTATGCTTACAGTGTGCCACACTACCCAGTGTGGCTTACAGTCTCTACTTGCTGCCTATGGGTCAAGATGTAGAACTTTCAGTTTCTTCTCCATCACCATGTCTGCTTGGACTCTGCTATGCCTCCCACCATGATGATCATGGACTAATTAACTGTTTTCTTTTATAAGAGTTCCTGTGGTCATGGTGTCTATTCACAGGAATAACTAACACAATGACAGACATTATTTAAAACCATGAGGCAAAATAAACCATTTCTTCATTAAGATGAGTTTGTTGGTATATTGTTGCCCAAAGGAGACAAGTGACTGAATTCAAATCCTTGATCTTCTTTCCTCTAATGTCTAATTTCCCCTGTGTTTGTAGTGTGAGCTTTACTGTCTTTGATGCCAGGTACTAGGTTTCAATAAATCCCCAACGCTGATTTTTGTCATGGAGTTAAGTTACTAGGAAACAGTTCCATCTTTCAGAGTCTTGCTTTCGAGATTTCTCATGTGGTATTATAGGGGTGCACCGGCCAGCACTGACCATTCTTTACTTGAGTCCTCTAACCTATGCTCCATAATCATGAAGCTTTCTAATCTGACTAGTGGATGTGGAAACTGGTACCAGTCCTGTGTGGGCCCTACAACCCAATGTTCTCTAGCAGTTAATACTAACTTTTTGAAAAGTAGTTTTTTAAAAAGACAACTATTTAATCTTAGTATTGCTCATTTTGTCTGTATACTTCTGTATCTTGAAGATACAGGTGGTGCTTGACGAGTATCAGATTCTTGGTAAGCCATTTTTAATGAATGTTTTCAATGAAATAGTTATATATACCATCAAGCCTGGAATTTGTGGGCCTGTGTGAAGGATCAGTTAGACATACAGACCTTTAAAGAGGCAAGCTATTTTAAATAAGAAGAGCTGGTTCAAGCTCCCTAAACAACACTAGTATTCAGGAGAACTTGTTAGAAAAGCATCTCCAGAGGTCTACTCAATATTCCGACAAGTTTTTGTTTTTTTGTTTTTTTTTTTTTAACAGCTGAGGAGGTAGCTAAGGGAAACACAATCCCATATAATTATAGAGAATTTGAGAAGGAAATAGCATGCAGAATTGGAGAAAATGACTAGACAAACTGAGAAATGACAATAATAGCTCAATTGCTTGAGGCAGTAGCATTGTCAAAGCAGAATCTCTGCTCAACATTCAGTGGATTAAATCCAGGCACTTTGCTAGTCATTCCAGTGGACATCATGTTTCTCAGTTGAGCCGGTGGGGAAGCTTATTGTCTTCAAGATGGTCTGGGGGATGCCACTGGGGTTAGGGCTTATACTTTGCACTTGCAAAGTCTGCAACACACATGATCCCTAAGAGTTTTTATTTCATAGTTTTTTTTAAAAGATTTATTTATTTATTATATGTAAGTATACTGTAGCTGTCTTCAGACATACCAGAAAAGGAAGTCAGATCTCATAACAGATGGTTGTGAGCCACCATGTGGTTGCTGGGAATTGAACTCAGGAACTTTGGAAGAGCAGTCAGTGCTCTTAACCACTGAGCCATCTCTAGAAATGACCATTGTTCCAGGACTTGGGGAAGAAAAATGTTAAGAACTCGTGAGACTATATAATGATAGTCTCTGAAGAATTTGGGTTTTAAACTCATAAACTGTGAGAGACAGATAGTAAATGTGAAAGTTTAGGATCTTCAAACAAAAGTCAAAGGTCACTTTTTTGATAAGCATCATGGAAGAAAAATGACAAATATGGACAAGCTGGGCAAGCGGAAAGCTGCCTGAGAGGATATTCAAACTTCTTACTGATGATCAAGCTAAGGACCACCTCCCGACATGTCAGCCCCCCCCCCCCCACAAATACAAATGAAAACACAACCAAAGACAGAGGAGTTGTGTGACTTGGGCTAACAGCTGACAGGCAACATAATTCACAGACCAACCCTTAGCCATAACTCTTGTTGTCTTCTGTGGATCAGGAAGAAAGAATTCTGTGAAGAACCAACACCTTTATGATCTCATAGGGAGAAACCCATCAACACAGCAGAAACTTCCAGACACCAAGCTCTTCTTATCATGATAAAATTTCCCCCTTACCATCTGCTTCAAGAAGTAAAGGCCTCCTTCTGAGGCTAAGGATTCACCACATCTCAAAGAAACTTAGCACATTCGGGGACAATTAAAAAAAAAAAAAGGCCACTGGGTCTTTATTCTGTGACCAGTCAAGTCTTTGTGGCTGCTCATAGCCCAGATCCCACTGGTGGTGTTAAAAGTTTCCTGTGTCACCAACTGGAAGAGGAGCTATCACATTTCAGTGTGATTAGGTTTTCCCCAGGAATCCAATGGTAGGTTTTCTTAGCATTCTCTAGTAGATTTTAAGGTGATTTAAACCTGGTGGTGATGACGTGCACCTTTAATCCCAGCACCCTGAAGGCAGAGGCAGTCAGATGTCTGTGAGTTTGAGGGCAGCCTAGTCTACCAAGAGTTTCAGAATAGCCAGGCCTACACAAAGAAACTCTGTCTCAAAAAACAAAATGAAACAAAGCAACAGAACAGAAAGTTAATTTTGTTGTTGTTGTTGTTTTCTTCTGTCTTTTCCTTCCTGCTTTTTGTTTTTTTACTTTTGTTTTTATTAGATATTTTCTTTATTTACATGTAAATTTCTCCTTTCCCAGTTTCCCCTCCAAAAAAACAAACAAAAACAAGAACAAACCCCTGTTGCCTCCCCCCTCCCCATGCCTGCCACCCCACCCTCTCCCACTTAGAATGTTAATTTTTAAAAGTATCCCTTGTGATTAAATGGCAAAAGGAAGCCCATATTCCTTTTAAAAAAATTATTAATCATTTTGTTTGTTTATATTTCAAATATTACCCCCCTTCCCAGTCTACCCTCCACGAACCCCTCTCCCCCTCCCCTTTGCCTCTATAATGATGCTCCCTCACCCACCTACCCACTCCCACCTCACCCCTCTAGCATCCCACTACCCTGGGGCACCAAGCCTCCATAGGACCAAGTACCGTCCTCCCCACTGATGCCAGATGAAGCAATCCTCTGCTACACATGCACCTGGAGCCATTGCTCCCTCCATGTATAATCTCTGGTTGGTGGCTTAGTCTGTGGGAGCTCTGAGGGGTCTGGTTAGTTGATACTGTTGTTCTTCCTATAGGGTTGCCAATCCTCTTCAGCTGCTTCAGCGCTTCCCCTGACTCTTCCATTGGGGTCCTTGGGCTCAGTTCAATGATTGGCTGTGAGTATCTGCATCTGTATTAGGTGCTGGCAGAGCCTCTCAGAGGACAGACATACCAGGCTCCTGTCTTCAAGCACACCTTGGCATCAGCAATAGTGTCAGGATTTGGTGTCTGTAGATGAAATGGATTGCACAGTGGGGCAGCCTCTGGATGGCCTTTCCTTTAGCCCCTGCTCCATTTTTTTTTATCTCTGCATTTCCTTCAATAGGAACAATTCTGGATTAAAAATTTTGAGATTGGTGGGTGTCCTCATTCCTCTACTGGGGGCCATGTCTATCTAATGAAAGTGGTCTCTGTAGCTTCCAGCAGCCATGTATTACTGGGTTCCTGAAAGGAAAGCTGAGGATAGATGGGAAAGACAACAAGAGAAATAGTGAGCCCAGACAAAGTTCTCTGATCAAGGCTCAATCTTTTAATTCTAAGGTCTGAACATAAAGGGAGGAGACCCATCTCCCACTTTTCCAGGATCTCATCATTTTGTCAGGATCTCATCAGGAAGACAAGCTCAGCTGCTCAGCAGGTAGTGGCTTCTTTCAAGACTTGCAGATATGACAGGACAATAGACTTTACCTAGGTCAGAAGACTCCACCCTAGGTGGGCTAGCCAACTGTGGCAAAGTAAGGTCTGATTCAGCCCATTCAAGGCTGGGGGAAGGGCACAGTCTCTTCAGGTTCTATCTCCTTGATGTTGAGTATTTCAGCTAATGTCATATACCCAGTGGGTCCTGGGAGCCTTTTGCATCCCTGGCTTTTGGGACTTTCTAGTGGTTTCTCAAGTTCCCCACCCCCGCACTGCTACTTATTTCTATTAGTCCCTCTGGACTTTTCTTGTGTCCCATAAGTTTGGGTATGCCATGCCTTCAGTTTTGTTAAATTCTGGAAGTCTTTAATTTCTTTTATTATTTCTCCCCTGACCAAGTTATCATTGGATAGAGAGTTGTTCCATTTCAATGAGTATGTGGGTTTTCTGTTGTTTTTATTGTTATTGAAGACCAGCCTTAGTCTGTGGTGATCTTATAGAATACACGGGATCATTTCCACCTTCTTGTATCTGTTGAGGCTTTTTTGTGTCTGATTATATGGTCAGTTTTGGAGAAGGTACCATGAGGTGCTGAGAAGGTGTACTCTTTTGTTTTAGGATGAAATGTTCTGTACATGTCTATTAAATCCATTTGGTTTGTAACTTCTGTTAGTTTCACTGTGTCTCTGTTTAGTTTCTGTTTCCATGATCTGTCCATTGGTGAGAGTTGGTTGTTGAAGTCTCTCACTGTTATTGTGTGATGATCAATGTGTGTTTTGAACTTTAGTAACATTTCTTTTACAAATGTGGTGCCCTTGCATCTGGGGCATAGATGTTCAGAATTGAGAGTTCATCTGGGTGGATTTTTTTCTTTGATGAGTATGAAGTGATTTTCCCCATCCCTTTTGATAACTTTTGGTTAAAAGTGTATTTTATTGCATATTAGAATGGCAACTCCAGCTTGTTTCTTGGGACCATTTGCTTGGAAATTTTTTTCCAGCCTTTTAGTCTGAGGTAGTGTCTGTCTTTGTCACTGATGTATGTTTCCTGTTTGCAACAAAATTCTGGGTCCTGTTTATGTATCCAGTCTGTTAGCCTATGTCTTTTTATTGAAGAATTGAGTCCATTGATGTTGAGAGATATTAAAGACTAAAGATTGTTGGTTCCTGGTTTTTGTAGTTGTTGTTGTTGTTGTTAGGGGTTGTATCGTTTCTTTCTTTTGGGTTTGTTGTTAGATGATTAATTTCTTGTTTTTTCTTGGGTGTAGTTTCCCTCTTTGTGTTGAAATTCTCCTTCTATTATCCTCCATTAGGCTGGATTAGAGGAAAGATGTTGTTTAAATTTTGTTTTGTCTAGACACCCTCCTGAAAGGACCCAAGGAGCTGAAGAGGTTTGCAACCCCATAGGAGGAATAACAATATAAACTAACCAGTACCCTCAGAGTTCCCAGAGACTAAACCACCAACCAAAGAGTACACATGGGGGGACTCATGGCTCCAGCTGCATATGTAGAAGAGGATGGCCTAGTCTGTCATCAGTGGGAGGAGAGGTCCTTGGTCCTATGAAGGCTCTTCCCCAGTGTAGGGGAATGGCCAAGGCCAGGAAGCTGGAGAAGGTGGGTTGGTGAGCAGGGGGAGTGGGGAGGGAATAGGGCTTTTTTTTTTTTTTTAGGGGAAACCGGGAAAGGGCAAATCATTTGAAATGTAAATAAAGAAAATATCTAATAAAAATTTTTTTTTAAAAATTGTTTGTCATGGAATATCTTGGTTTCTCCATCTATGGTGATTGAGAGTTTTGTTGAGTATAGTAGCCTTGGCTGTTATTTGTATTCTCTTAGTGTCTACATGACATTTGTCCAAGATCTTCCAGCTTTTAGAGTCTCTATTGAGAAGACTGATGTAATTCTGATAGGATTGCCTTTATATATTACTTGGCCTTTTTCCCTTATTGCTTTTAATATTCTTTCTTGTTCTGTGCATTTAGTGTTTAGATTATTATGTGATAGGAGGAATTTTCTTTCTGGTCGAATATATTTGGTATTCTGTAGGCTTCTTGTACATTTATGACCATCTCTTTCTTAAAGTTAGGAAAGTTTTCTTCTATGATTCTGCTGAAGATATTTCCTGGCCCTTTGCATTGGGAATCTTCTCTCTCTTTTATTCCAATATTTTTCTCAGATTTTGTTTTTTCATTGTGTCCTGAATCTCCTGGATGTTTTGGGTTAGAAGCTTTTTGCACTTTGTATTTTCTTTGACTGTTGTGTCAATATCTTCTATGGTATCTTCTATGCCTGAGATTCCCTTTTCTATCTTTTGTATTCTATTGGTGATGCTTGAGTTAGTAACTCCTGATCTCTTTTCTATGTTTTCCATCTCCAGGGTTGCCTCCCTTTGTGATTTCTTTATTGTTTTTATTTCCATTTTTAGATCCTTGATGATTTTGTTTAATTCCTTCACCTGTATTTCTTTAAGGAATTTATGTGCTTCCTCTTTGAGGGCTTCTACATATTTACCTATAGTCTCCCATATTTCTTTATGGGAATTATTTATGTCCCTGTTAAGGTCCTTTGTCATCTTCATGAGATGGTATTTTAGGTTGGAGTCTTTCTTTTCAGGTCTGTTATGGCATCCAGGGTCTGCTGTGGTGGGAGAACTGGGTTCTGGTGGTAACAAGTGGCCTTGGTTTCTGTTGCTAATGTTCTCGTTCTTTCCTCTCGCTGTCTGGTTATCTCAGGTGTTAATTGGCCTTGCTGTCTCTGACTGGGTCCTGTTCCTCCTGTGAGCCTGTGAGCCTGGTTGTGACCAACCTCCTTGTAGTCAAGCTGTCTCTGGGTATGAGTGGAGGTCTGGAGTACCAGCTCTGCCCCGGGGCCAAGTTGTAGGGTGGAGGGAAGATGTGTCTCTGGCAGGGCAGGCTGCATAGGGTCCTCCTCTGCTGGGCCCTGTGGGGGTCTCAGTTAGGCCAAGCATTGGGGTGAGGAGGGGATATCTCACCTGTGAGCCTGGTTGTGATGGACCTCCTGGGAGTCAAGCTGTCTCTAGGTATGGAAGGGGGTCTGGAGTGCCTGCTCTGCTCTGGGCTAAGTTTGCCAATATTCTTTTTTGAAAGACTGAATAAGTTATCAGTTGAAAGACACTCCTTTATGTTCCCTCTAGTGGACCTACAAACCCACTTAGACCTTGGTGGATAGGCTCATGAGACTCAGGAAATACACCTCAAAAGTCCAGGAAAGTCCAAACTAACAAAATTCACAGATCCTCAGCCAAAGTTATAGACTCAATAAACAATAGCCTAGAGAATAGAGTCCCCATCTGTTGAGCTCCCTGCAAGTCATGCAGAGAGAGCTCTAGGCTTACAGCTTCCTGCTGGAGTGGGTTTTTCTGTGATATAGCTGCCTTTGAATTATTCATGATCCTATGGCCTATAATCCTGTAAGTCTCCCCAAGAAACTCATGGCTTTGTCAAATTGTGTATTGATAGAACTGTTGTGTTGGTGTGATGTGTGTGTATGATATGTGTGTGTGTGTGTATGTGTGTGTGTGTGTGTGTGTGTATACATATATATTATTGCAAATGCATGTCTGATCAATTCTAGACTGGAATTCTTTGTGTTCAGACTGTCATATTCAGTTACCTCATCCACATGACCTACTCTTTGTCACAAATACAGCCCCCCTCCCCAAAAACATCAACACATGCCTTCCTGCAAAATGGAATTTCCCTTGTATTTCATGTTTCTGAGAGAGATTTTATCACTTTTCCATAAGTCAAAAAACCTAACATTTATTCTCAAGTCTTTTCCTCCTTAACTTAGCCTATCCCCAAGATTTGTAAATATAGTTTCTACATAACTCCATATGCTTTCATTTCTCTCTATCCCCACAGCCTCTTCCTGGTCTACCATTTTGGTTACCATTTTGTCATGGTTTGGTTATGGCTTTTAATCTCATCTTCCACATTCTTTATTATCCTCTCCAAATGTGTCTACACACTATAATTAGGAGAGTCATTCCAAATGAAAGTGTGGTTATAATACTTTTCTACTTAACAATGTTGATGGAGTCTGGTGGTGTTTAAAGAAGAGCAAAAGTCTTATCATGTGCCATTGGGTCACATGAGATTGGTGATACCTCACAAAGCAACCTTGTTGACTGCTCTAGACTGTGAGTTACACAGGGCTTCTTTCTCCTTGTCCTTGGAGCTCTGCTGCCTCCCACTACAGGACGTTAGCTATCGGCTGGTTTTTAGCCATGAAATGTTTCTTTTCCCCTTTTCATACAGGTTGACCAAGGTTGTTTCTCCTTCAGAGAACTTGTATCAGAGCTTAAGAACTTAATATTTAAAACTGGTATTAGTATTTGTCTCCTCAATTGCATCAGTATCTAATGATGCTGGAGAAAACCAGAAGAGAGCTTCAGATTCTCAAGAACTGGAGTTCCTGATGGTTGCTAGCTACCATGTGAGTGTAGGAATTGAAACTAGGTCCTTAATATAAGCAATAATTGTGCTAAACTGCAATCTCTCTGGTCCCTTCTCACACTAATGCAAAGGCTCCATATGACTTCCTAGGAGGAATGCTCTCTGAGCAAGGATCCCAAGCTCTAAAGAGTTAGCTGCTCTCACATGGTCCTCAAATTTAGCACTTCTTGTACTGTCACTAATTTTTGGGTTTGCATATCTATTTTTCCACATCTTCCAGTGCATGAGATGCACAAGAGGCAATGTGTCTTAGCATAGCACCTAAAAGAATGTTAGATGCTCCTTTGGACTCAGAAAAACCTTACTCCAAAGTGAAGGCCTGAGAAACAAGCTTCCTATCTGAGCTTAGTTCACCACCTCATTTTCTGAATGCCTCTTCCTATTCCTATCTCAGAAACTGGAATTCCTCTTGCCACAGTGGGCCATGAAAACCAGAATACCTTTTCCTAAAGCCAGCCATAAAAAAAATAAATATATCACTCTGAATTTCTATATCACATTGTGGCAATCTGTAAAAACACTCTTTGGTCTACTTTGTCTGATTGTAGGATAGAAGATTCTACTCCAGATAGGAATCTAGATTCAGAAATTATGGAATTGTGCAGAGAGGCTGAAGAAGAACCAAAGCAGGCTGGGCTTCCTCTGATCAGTTATTATTAACTCACACCATTGATGGGATGGTATCAGTTATGACCTTTCATAATGAGCAAGAAATGGCTCATCCCCATTTCTGACTCTATAGACTAAGTCTCTGTTTGTTGATATATTCTATAATAGCTGATGAAGGTCCATGAGAATTGGTAGAGATGTTCTTCAATACCCTTTCCATGCTCTGTTGTATCTTCTGTGAAGCTACATACTTGATGGACAAGGACAATTTCCTCAGTACCAAGGAGCTAAGGCCTTCCCTAAGAGTGTGTCTACCTGTTGGATGAGCAAAGAGTGTTTGGAGAGCCCCTCTGTTGTATAAGGGATTTCATGTCTACAGGCACATGATTTCCCAGATATGAAAAGGATTTGCCAATAATTTTTTTAAATTATAATTAGGGACCTTTGAGAATGAGAAAGAATACGTTATAAACTATGGCTCTGTGAGTGTTTAATAAACACTACCCTACTCTCCAAAACCAACCAAGAGAGATCACCAAGCATGACATCAGCCACATGATTTTTTAAAATTATAATTAGGGACCTTTGAGAATGAGAAAGAATACATTATAAACTATAACTCTATGAATGTTTAATAGGCAAACACTACCCTACTCTCCAAAACCAACCAATAGAGATCACCAAGCATGACATCAGCCACATGACACATTCTGAACAGATTATGAACATGTAGTTTGGGAGGAAAGTAACTAACAGAAGTCTGCATGCAATATGGCCTCATGTCTGTAAATTAGGTTAGTAGATAGCACCAAGGAGTGGGTGCACTAGATAGGGTATAACTGCATTTCAGTAAAGTGTTTTCTAATACGCTGTTGGCCAGGTCATCCTGGTGATGGTGTACCTGGTTTAACTTACATTCCCCTCAATTCTCTTGTCTATAGAACATTGCTTAAGAGTGCACTGCTGATCTGGAAGACAGAGGTAACAATAACTCCATTCCTTGTCCTGTCATGCTTATCATTTTAAATCTCAATGTATATGAAAATATTAACTTAATTGTCAAAGATAAAGCTCAAAAGTGCTAAGGATGGTGTGGTATCTGAATTATAAGAATCAAAATCCAAAATAACTTTTAGGATAAAATAAACAACAAGTTGTAATATGAAGATGTTTTTCTATGTACATTATCTTATTTAGCCATGAAAATATGCAATTAATATTAGTTTTACTTGCTGCATGCTTAGAATGTATCAGAAGCTTTTGTAAAATAGCCTGTCATTCTATATAATGTTTTCCTATAGATTGCATGGATCTCTTTTATAGAAAAGAAAACTGAAGCCAGGCGATGGCGGTGCACGCCTCTAAGCTCAGCACTTGGGAGGCAGAGGCAGGTGGATTTCTGAGTTCAAGGTCAGCCTGGTCTACAGAGTGAGTTCTACAGAGTGAGTTCTAGGACAGCCAGGGCTATACAGAGAGACCCTGTCTCAAACAAAAACAAAAATGACAGAGAGAGAGAGAGAGAGAGAGAGAACAAACTGAAGATTCACCAGATCAGGCCCTTTCCTAAGCACACAAAGTTGGTACTAGAGCAAGAATTCATGCTGGATTTTTAGATGAAATGTATCAGGGACGTATAAATTTTGCAAAAAGGTTTATGCTAGCAACAAAGATGGCCAAGAGTTACACTAATCCTCATCAATGAATAAAATACACTCTTGGGTCTGGAACTCTGATCCTGTCTGTGTAGATAAGCCCAGGATGACTTGATCAGAATTATCAAAGTAAGTCAAATGAAAAATGATTGCAAAAACTACCTCATAGAAAATATGCTACCTCTCCTTACTTGAAATTGACATTCACTCCTGCACACAATAATTCAGACATCATTCTATCATTTGATTCTCTTGATAATCATATGACAGAGACATTATTAACTCTTGTTTTACTGATGAGGATATTGAGGCGCAGGTCCTACAGAAATTCCCAAAGACTTAGGCCAACACTAAGAATCAGGCTCTTATTTTCAGCTTGAACACAAAATTAGAATAGGACTTATATACTGTGTTAGTTTTACTTTCAATTTGACACATGTAGAATCACCTGGGAAGAAAGCTTCATTGAGGGACTGTCTAGATCAGTTTGGCCTGTCCATATGTCTTGACTATGTTAGTTGATATAAGAAGGCCTAGTCTTAAAGTGGAAGTAACCAGTCCTTTGGTTTGAATCCCAAACAATATGAAAAGAAGGAAATGAATGGAATACAAGCATGCATGCATGCATTTTTCTTTGATTTTTTCTATTGTATATATTTTTACTTACAGTTCAAATGCTACCTTCTACCATTTCCCCTCCACAAGCTCCCTATCCCGTCCTCTCTCCCCCTGCCTCTCTGAGGGTGCTCCCCCACCGCCCACCCATTCCTGCCTCAGAGGCCTAGAGTTCCCCTAAAAATGGGGAACAGAACAAAACAGAATTATCAACTGAGGAAACTTGAATGGCTGAGAAGCACCTAAAGAAATGTACAACATCCTTAGTCACCAGGGAAATGCAAATCAAAATGACCCTGAGATTCCTCCTCACACCAGTCAGAATGGCTAAGACAAAACCTCAGGTGACAGCAGATGGTGGTGAGGAAGTGGAGAAAGAGGAACACTCCCCCATTGCTGGTAGAATTGCAAGCTGGTACAACCATTCTGGAAATCAGTCTGGTGGTTCCTCAGAAAACTGGACATAGTACTACCTGAGGAGCCAGCATATACCCAGAAGATGCTCCAACATATAATAAGGGTATGTGCTCCACTATGTTCATAGCAGCCATATTTATAATAGCCAGAAGCTGGAAAGAAACCAGATGTCCTTCAACAGAGGAGTGGATACAGAAAATGTGGTATATTTACACAATGGAGTACTACTCAGCTATTGAAACAACGACTTCATAAAATTCACAGGCAAATGGATGGATCTAGAAAATATCATCCTGAGTGAGGTAACTCAATCACAAAAGAATATACATGGTATGTACTCACTGATAAGTGGATGCTAGGCAGAGTGTGAAAGATCCACAATACAACTCATGGACCACATGAAGCTCAAGAGGAAGGAAGACCAGAGAGTGGATGCTTCAGTCCTACTTAGAAGGGGGAACAAAATAATCAAGAAAAGTAGAGGGTGGGAGGGACTTGGGAGGAAGAGAAGGGAAGGGGGAAAGAGGGGCAGAATCTGGTATCAGAGGATATGGAGATGCACAGAGGGTCAGGAAATTGAACAGAGGTGTTTAGCAATGGGGCATGGGGCACTAGGGGGTAGCAACCAGAAAGTCCCAGATGCCAGGAAAGCAAGAGCCTCCCAGGACCCCACGGGGATGACATTAGTTGAAATACTCTACAAAGGGGAGAGAGAACCTGTTGAGACCATATCCAGAGGTTAGGCATGGCCCCCTGGTTGAGGGATGAGGCCACCTACCCATCTCCAAAATTTTAACCCAGAATTGCTCCTCTCTAAAGGAAATACAAAGAATGGAGCAGAGACTGAAGGAAAGGCCATCCAGAAACTATTCCACCTGGGGATCCATCCCACATGCAGACACCAAACCCAGACACTATTGCTGATGCCAAGAAGTGCTTGCTAATAGAATCCTGATACAGCTGTCTCCTGAGAGGCTCTGCCAGATCCTGACCGATACAGATGCGGATGTACACAGTCAAACATTGGACTGAGCGTGGGGACCCCAATGGGGAAGTTAGGATAAGGATTGTAGGAGCTGAAGGGGTTTGCAACCTCATAGGAAGAATAGCAATATCAGCCAACTAGACCCTCCAAAGCTCCCAGGGAATAAACCACCAACTAAAGAGTTCACAGTGGGTACCCAGGGCTCCCATTGGTTATGTAGCAGAGAATTGCCTTATCTGACATCACTGGGAGGGGAGCCCCTTGGTTCAGTGTATGCTTGATGACCCAGGATAGGGAAACTTGTGGATGTGACTAGCTATTTCAAGGTCTTGCCTTCCTGATTTCCCCATGGTGAAGACTGTGTCTTGGAATTTTGTGCCAATTAAACCCTTTTTTTTTCTCAGCTGTCTTTGTCAGAGTGTCTTATCAGCAGGAGATATTAAACTAGGATACATACATGATGGCTTATAGCTGTCTGTAACTCCAGTCCCAGACTACCTGATGCCTGCCCTCTTCTTGCCTCTGTGGGCACCAGATGTGCATCTAGAACACAGACATACATGCCGACAAAACACTCATACTCATAAAATTTAAATAAATACGTTTTAAAATGAACAGAAATTAAATGAGAAGTCAGTGGGAAAAATAAAACTAAGACAGGACTGAACTCATTGCTAAAAAACCACTACACAGGGCATGCTATGCTGAGGTCATGGGGTTTACAGTGACTACTGAAGGCTTCAGGCCTGCATGCCTTGGAGACAGTACCAGCGGGCCACTGCTTTTTCCCTACATTACTGTCAGCTGGGGAGGATTAAAAGTCTTGTGTGTAGGCCTTTAGGGAAAGCCACTTCCAGTTGGAGCTCTGGCTGAGACTAGAACCCAAACAGCATTATAAAAACGTGTACATTTTCCATACTAAGGACCTTTTAGTAGAAAACAGAACAGAGAGCATTTTTAGGCATAACTATCAGCTATGCTTTATATACAAATGTTTGTAATCAATTCCATTTAGTCATTGTATCAGATGAGAATGTCCAGTCAGAAACTGGATGATGGAAAAGTCCTGGTTAGAACTAACAGGCAAGCTTTTGATTTTCTAAAGAAATTCAGCAATTTCCTCTTACCGAGGAATTCATCTAGAGCAGATTCTTTCCTGGCCACAGGCCACTCACTTCTCTGTGGCTGAGTTAGTAAGAGCCACTCACTAAGTATTTGTCATGTCCTACGCATGCACACACACACACATATTCAGGATGACTTATTTTAAAATGATGATATTAAGACTTGATAACATTTAAACAGTTCTCTCTAAAACAGCATAACCTACCAGCAAGGGCATAGACAGATGGCTGGGGTGTCCTTGAGCATTTCTGTGTGTTCTGGGAGCTGTGGTCTAGGTGACTCTTTTAGACCTCAGACTCCTCGTGTGTCAAATGAATCAACAGGTTTCTCTACATTGAGCTAAGGTACTATGACTGTATGAGTCACTGTGGTAGCCTACACAGTCCAGCTGAAGATGCCTTTTATTTACCTAAGAGATTAAACTCTTCAGAATTCTAAAGAGGTAGAAGCAAATGGTTCAAGATGGAGAAAGTGGTTTTGCTTGTTAGTCGTCATCACCCTCCTTCCTGTACCAATGAGCCGGGTGAATAATCTGCTAAGAAGAAAATGAAATGTTCTGAACCATGGGACTTTTTGGACACAGAGAATATGAAACTTCAGTTGTGATTTGGATGAGCAAAGTGGCTTGCTTTTTTGTGAAGTATGGTAATGAGGAAGAAGAAGAAAAAAACCCCGCTTTAATATTTTAGAATTGACCACGAAATGAATGGGGCTAATTTATTCATGCTTTTGTTTATTCAGCTCATATAAAAGTCTCTTAAGAATGCATTTGAGCACAATATATAATAGTAATAATATTATAACATACATTGTGAGAAACTTTTGAAAACAATATAACGTCCCCCTGGAACAACGCAGTGTTACAGACGTACGAACCCATTGGTCATGCACATTTTGTGCCATTTTCTTTAACTATTATCACAATGCTGAACTGAAACATGACACGTATTTTACAAACTGAAACTGACACCAGGAAGAGGCCTAACAAGTGTTATCAGAAGCTTCACATTTGCGTAATTTACGACATCAGTTCACATTCTACGATAAAAATTCACATTGTCTTCTTGTTGCCTTTGATGAATTTGAACATGGCTCCTCTGCTCATGAGCAGTATGGAGACTAGCTCTTCCAAGTCAGTAGTTTGGGGATACTCAGTATCACGTGTGATCAAATGTAGTGTTGTTTGTTTTTAGAAGGAAAGCCACGATTAGATCAGAGCCCAGTGACAACCCAACTCATGCGTCCAGAGACTTGGATAGAACACGGGTAAAAAACAATATCCCAGTGCTCCTAGCCCCTATCAAACTATACAAAATAAAACTTCAGTATAAACCATTTAGTATCTAATATGATAATCCTGTTTGCAAAACCAGCTCATCAAAGTGTTGGGCAGAATTAGGGACTCACATGAGGAAAGGGCGACCGTTGGAACAATGGTCATTCCTGTCCTTAACTGCTAATGGGCCTTCATGTCTCTCTTAAGCAATGTTTGGGATATATAATACACAATACAAAACATTACAAGAAAAGGTTGCAACTCTTAGGCAGAGTTTTCTACACAAATTTAACACCACCATTGGCAGGCAATGTTAGATATATAAATTAATAACTTACAAAACATTACAATATGTACATTATGTAATAAATACATAGTTATAAACAGGAAGAGAGGGAAGTGTTAGTACAGGGGGGCAGTACAAGACAAAGACAGCAGCATTAAATTGAAAACAGTATGCTTGAGTGAGGGAGAGGGGAGAGAGGAGGGATGGCAGGTGGTGTGCAGCTCACAGTGGCCTGGAGGCTGTATGTAGCCACACACATGGCCTTGGGTGACGGAGCACTCCATAGACTGACGGCAAACATCAGCTTTTCCACAGACCTCCTGGTTTGTTGAGCATGAGTTTAAAGCAAAGCAGAGAGATTTCCCAGGGGAAAACAGTGCTCAAAGCAGGCAAACAGCTAAGTTGCAGGGGCCACTACAGAGTCAGATTGGACAAAGAGAAGGAAGTAGCCTGTGGTTAGAACTGCATCTGTCCTGTCTATTTGCAAAAGTTAACTGGAGGAAAGCCAAAGATATTGCCCAAGAAAGAAGGGAAACTGCTTTCTTTCTTTTTCTTTTTTGTTTTTCCAGAAAGACTCAAAAAAGTTTGTAGAAGTTGGTACTAAACTCTAGATATTCAACAGGCATTTCAAAGACACGAAAACATTTTACAAAAAAGGCACACAGGTTGGCAGACAAAGGGATGGGTGAGATTTATAGATGAAGTTGTTAGTGAATTCAGCCACCTGTCAGGACAGCTTCTCAACACCTAGTGCAGAGCAATCTCTCAACTTTGTGTCCTCTGTTTTCAAGCCATTTAGCTGTGATGGGAACTGGCCTCTACTACCACATACAGCTGCGGGTCTCCGCCAAGCTTGCAGGCAAGGCAAGGCAGCATGGAACTGCTATTTGCTTCATGCCCTGGCTTTCTGGCTCCAAACTCAAGTAACTGGAAAGGCCAGGTGGCCTTTGTCCTGTGCAGGCCTTGGCCATGGTAGGTTGGCCTTACCACTCAGCTGGCATGCTCGTCAAGGGTGGAATGTTCATCTCCTCACAGAGGGAGATTATGTGTCGATCGGAGACTTGTCTTCTGTTGCAATGTCTATGTCAGTCTCTTCCATGGAATCCCTGTTTTCTGGATCGATCACACAGAGCGTCTTTGTGCTGCTGAAATAGTTGTGGCCTTCTCCCTCCTTTTCCGGTCCTTCAGAATCCTCTTCTTCAAGGGTCAGTTCAAACTGAAATTTCTCCATAAGACCTTGGCAGTCCCTGCTCCTCTCATCCAGTGGTGGGGAGGGGCTCTGGGGTATCATACTCTGGTACCAGTTCCTGTTATCTTCTAGTGTGTCCAGAATGTCTTGAGCATCAGGCTGAACCAGATCTGCCCAGGTCTCCCACAGTGGATGGACAATATAGTCAATGAAACCAACCTGGAAGAAAAGAGGACCACACATTTGTTACTGCATGGGCCATTGAAAACTATGCACCCTGTCTTGGGTTCTATACAAAAAGAGAAAGGGGACCCAAGGGGACTGATAGCAAGAGATTTATTTATTTGGTCGCTTGCTCTATGGTAGGCCCTGGACTGTATACAATACGTACAAACACCTCTCAATCCTGCAAAGTATTGTTTGTTGCCTGCTGTTTACAAAGGAGGAAACTGAGAATCATGGATACCAAACATGGTACAGAGGTTAGCTTGGAAGTGGTAGACATGGGCCTTAGTCTCTGCTTCGTCTAGCTCCAAAGCCTGTGTTCATCTTACTGCAACAGTCTTTCCTTTCACATATGCCAGCTAGGTCTGGATGTAACTGGGAATAACTTTGTCACTGCCTGGATTCTGTGAGTCATTCTCCGAAGGAAGCCCCAAGTCTGAAGTGTTCTGATTCAAAATTCTCTCCCTGATAACTATTAAATATGTCACCGTGCCAAGATGACAGGAGCTGGCCCTCCACTATTCCAGAACTTCTCAAGCCTGTTCCTTGTAGAGGACTATTTAAAATAATAACAAAATACTTGAAAACAACTCAAACTCTAAACGAACAAGTCTCTCCAGGGTGGGTACTGCTGCTACTGTTTAGCATCCATAGTGCATGCAGTCTTTTCCATCAGGAGAAAGAAGGAAAATACAAACAACTTGGCAGTTCCTTTTGCCTGTGTGCAAGAGCATAAACCAAGGCTGTGGCTCTGTTGTGGTTATGCATCCTGCAGGAGCTAGCTAATGGCCTTAAACTGACCTCCTCACTGTCAGACAAACAGGAAACATTGGGGATTGGGGCAGGTAGAGAGAATAGGCACCAGTGAATGAGGGAATGGAATTCCCCTGTCAGGGTATGGGTGGGGCCGGAGAGAGGGATGCTGAGTTGAGATTAAAGGGGAGATGAGCTAGGGCCTTTTGGGGACATTATGTTTTATCTTTTCACTCTGCTGGAAACCTTTCTCTATCAGTATTCTAGTATATGGCCAGTCATTTAATATATTCAAACTATATATACAAGAATTTTGGTCATATGTGAGAGTTGGCCCTACCTCACCCCATGTCCATGTGCACATGTATATGTAGTTATGGGTCTGTGTGTGTGTGTGTATGTGTGTGTGTGTGTGTGTGTGTATGGGGTGTGTACACATGCATGCACATATTATGCCTTTTAATGGTTCTTTTCCAACTTAATGAGCAAGACTCATACTAAAGTCAGGGCAGCTGTGATCTGCACTAGTTACAGGAATTTGGCTGGATGATTCAGATATTACTTTGTTCCTACCCACTCATTTTTTCTCTTATCTCTTCATATATGGTTTAAAGAATTTTAGAGGCCATATTCAGGGACTAGAAAGAAGCCCACAGCAACAGCTAAACATGCATAACATAACACAGCACAGTCATTTAATTTCTCCACTTGCTTTGCTTTTAGTAAGAAACATTTCAGCCTTTCATGGAAGATCATTGCTAGTTGTTTATTCCCTAGGACCTGGGATGAGAAAACCCCAAATACTTAGAACTTCTAGTTAGAAGCTTTCTTTCCAGATCAAGCATATGATGTTCAGCAGAGCCCATGAACTAAACAGCGGTGTAGATGAAGACATCATGACACTTGGGGAGACCTGTCCATATGAGAGGGCAACGGGGTCACTAAGAAGTTGACTAACTGGACCAAGAGGACAGGTGTCTATGTATTCATTTGTTTGCTTGCTTGTTTTGCCTTACACTGGGAAGATACTTCCCACATCGCAAAGATGGGTCTTTTTCTCATCTTTGAAATGGTGACATCGTCCTTGACTAAGGAGTACAACAGATGTGTGGGGAGCAGAGATAAGGAGTTGAGCTCCTGGATGGAGAAGGGATGAGGGGAAATCTAGGCGGGGGATGGAGGGTACAGGTGCTCATGTGTCCACCAAATCCGATGAGGTCTTAGATAACCAGAAACTTTGCTTAATGCCTCACTCGAGAGACCACACATGGAGAAAGCAAAGGAATGATAAATATGATGGAATTAAATGTATAGTTGCTTTCACCATTTCTCTCTCTCTCTCTCTCTCTCTCTCTCTCTCTCTCTCTCACACACACACACACACACACACACACACACACACACACACACATTGGCTAAAAGAAAAGAACTATTGGTAGAGCTCATAAAAACATTGTTAAAAATCTCAGTGTAGATACCTGGGATTTTTCCACAGAAGCTGTGTGTTTATCACACATTGGGCTAATCTCCATTCCCCTCTCCCGTTCTTTGTCTCCCTGTTGGAAAAACTCTTCCATGATACGATCAGTCCATTGCCGATACAATTCCAAGGACTTGGTGGGGTTACTCAGGTCTGCACAGTGTACCATGTTGCGAAGAACCTGAAATGATCAAGTTTTGGAAAATCCCATAAAACTAAACATAAATGCCACCAGAACATCTTATCCCTCTCATCCTAGTACATTTTGTACCAAGAACATTTTAGTTGAATATAATTACGATACATCCATCAAAAGAGCAGTATTTCAATGGTGTTGGCCAGGATTGGTTATATACCACTAGAGCTTCAAAAAGGAAGTGTGTATATTTTCTAAGACTGATGGTTTTTGAGTTTAAAAACTGGAATGGATATTAGAAGTCAAATTCTGCTAATATTTCTTTCCTTAGTTTGGAAAGAATGCAAAGAATGACCCAAAGTAGTTACTTCTAGATGGAAAAAGAACAACTGATGGCAATTTGTTTAGCAAAATAAGATATACCAAAGTTACAGTTGGCAGGACTTGTATCTAAATGTGAGCTTTGAAGACCATATTCACATATACCTTATTATAAATAGACATTGCAACTCAATTTTTAGAAGTAAGCAATTCACTGAAAACAGTATTGTTTATTTCATAAATGAAATGATAAGCTCTATTTTCTTAACTTGTTTTAAAAATATGTCCAAAAGTTTAGTAGTAACCTATGTCATGCAACTAACCAAATTTCTGTTTTTGCTTTCTAAATAATGCTTGCTTTTGTTTAACTTGGCTTTGTGTTAAACATCAGATACCTGTATCCGGTCAGTATAGTTGTCCAGGAGGAGAACACCAGAGCTCGTCACCTTCTTGGTTTCTACCATTGTTTTAAGGTCTGCCAGGAGGCTCATGTGTTTGGACATATCAGTTGCTAACACCTTGAGTAAAGACAGAATTAAAACTTTCAGTCAAGTCAGCCTATACGAGAAAATGGCAAATGTAGGTGAAGGATGCAGGTTGGCATCTTACCATGTCAATCACCATTTTCCTGAGTGTCTGGCGTTGCTTCTTGGTAAGATTCTGGAAGATGTCGCAGTGTTCCTCTTGTAGTAGTTTGAATCCCACAGCGAGGTGATGGTTTTCCAGCACAGATTCATCATTATACATCAAAGCAAGTTCAGAATCTAATAAAGAAAAATGATGACCATAAGAATATAATAAAATTGTATAATGCAAACACTGGCATCTCTTCTATGTGAAATTTGATCTAGCTCCTTTTAAATTATTTCAAGAGCCATCATTCATAGGTCATTACATACTAGGGAAGCAGAACAAAAGATGATTCCTCGAGATATTACAAAACAACTTTTCTCTTTCATATGAGATGAAGAATTTAACATTAGATAAACTGTATTTTCATCTCAGCTTACAATTTCCTTTGTCTTCATGAATTTTGTATTTTAAAAAAGAATGAAATGAAAACACAGATGCGTTATCAAATGTATTAGATTTTCGAACTATGCTCATTTTCATATACACTCCCCAACTGCTGACAATTATGAGCTTAGATCTTCAAAAAAATGATGTGTTGGCATATATTTTTATTTTAACTCAATAATGTAGTTTTTGGAGGTTTCTATAAATATGACAACTGAGCATAAACAGTTTTAAAAACAATGTTATTAGGTTTTCCTTTTTCTGGGTTTCTATACCAGAAACTGCAATGGCTAGGCACCCAAACTATAATTTAAGCCCCCTTGTTCTGTTAACCTTCTAGCCAAGGCACAGATTTACACACATGCTTTATATGTCTCAGTACTGTAAGTAGCTATATTTCCGTTGAGAAACAAACTATCAGCATGTTAAATTGATTAAACTAACCCATGCAAAGAGGCAGGTACCCTCTTTATGTTTATGTTGTTGATTTTTTAAAAGACAAGAACAAGATATTAAAATTGAAAGAAGAAAGCCAGGATATGGAGATATTTTGAAGATAAAGACAAGGACAAACAACAAAAGGCTTCTTCTAACAGGAAGCTCAGACAGTACTTTTAGAAAACTTCCAGTTACTAGATGTCAATCATGATCATAATGAGATAACCAATATCATCAAAAGAAAAAGTACATAGAGATGGAGCATTAACTGAGACAATGAATGATTTCTGAATAGCATGAAAATCAAATGGTTTGAGTATGATAAAGCCCTGGGGATAGCTCCAGATCCCGAGGTTGGTCAAACTAGGTCCTTCCCTTGCTTATCCACAGTCTGTAGTCAAAGCCATGCAGCTGGAAGAAAATGTGTAGACCTTTAATGACCCTTCCTCTTGAACTCTAGGGACCTACTCCAGTGTTCCTTGAGAAATGTTACTTCTATATGAAGGCTGGAATGCTCAGTCCTAGAATCTCTGCCTATGGTCCTGGATATAGGGATACTCATGGTTTACTATGTTATGTATGTTAGTTTCACAAAAGCCCGAGAGCCACTATCACATACCCAAGCTTTCCTCATCTTGCCAGGGCACTCCAAATCTTTCATTCTTTCTTTCTATATTGTATTTTTCCAAACTTTGAAGCTTTGTTTTTATGGCATGCCCCTGACCCTCTCCAAGTTCTCCATGCACCTCAAACACTATGTTGACAAGCTGGACACAGTATCCAGGAAAGGCCTGAGCAATTTCCATGGAATAGAAGAATTACCTCATTATTGCCCTTGTTATTACCCACAATGAAAACATTAAGAGGAAAAGGCTGCGGTGAATCACAGAGTAGTCTGGAATAACTGTGCAGTGGTGAACTCACTTGTATTGATGAGAAACTGATTGGAGACTCCAGGATGATCGACATCATGGATGGCAGCTGCAAAAATGGCAGCCAGGATTTCCAGGTCTGTGAAGACAGCCTGTGGGTTCAAAGGAGCCCATTAACTCCACATCCAACGCACCTGTCTCACTCTTCAGTTTCATCTCGTTCAAGTACCACATTTTACTCTTGTAGGGAGAGGCACTGTTGATTTTTATGAGAGCTCAGGATGTTGATTGAATTAAGCATAAGACTCTGTTTATCACCATAGAATCTCTGATGTGAGAAGGATGGTGGCTAGAGCTCATCCCTTATTGAGTCCATAGTCTGAGCCATTCGCACAATGTTGATGGTGTGTGTGGATGCCGGTAGTTGGTTGCTTGGATTTATGGCAATATGATGCTTATGTACTGCAGCCTGTGTCAGTCATAAAAGCAAGTTATTCTGCTCTGGGAACATGGAAGACAGTAACCTTCATACCCAGGCAGGCTAAGTAATTAGGGGTGCAATAGGCTAAACACCAGCCTTAGGAGGCAAATGATAAAATGTTTGTCAAACTTTATTTTATAGTGAGGTCACAGGCTGTTATATATTTAGTAATTCATCTGCATACCCACTGCATGTTTACTGTAGGCCAGAGTTGAGAACATTTCTAACAAACAAAGCCTAATGTCATACTACTTCACTCCTTCACACTGTCATGCCGACCTCCCTCTCTGTCCTCTTCCTTCCCCATGTACAGTGATTTCACTCTTGTTCTTGTTAGGCACGGAATGCTGCTGGTTCTTAAGCCTCTTTGAAGACGTAACTCTTCTATTCATTCAAATTTTAGCGGACTTTCTACCTCTTCCCTGAAAGACCAGTGCTATTCATATCAAGCATTCTACACTCCCCTTTCTAAGTCTGTAACACTCATCCAGTTTAGAGCCAAACAATAGTTATGTTCAACACAAAGTGAATAGTGCTACCTGACTTCATGAGTGTAAATACTGATTTTTCCAGTAGGGAGATTAAATACCCTTACCTCCATCTCACATTAGTAAGTTGTCTTAGATTGCTTGTCTCAGCTCATATGAGAGTCAAGCAGTTTAGTCTTTCTCCAACTCCCAAACTTGGTTTGTCAAGGTGGCTGGATAAAGCAGGCAGTACAATTTGGATGTACCTGGTTACTCGATATTGCCATCTTGCCCAGCAGTGGCATGGATAGGCACGTTACTAATTATATTAGCTCATGAGAAAGCTTGAACTATGAGGGAGAGGGTCATAGCCATTTCCACAGAGCTTTTAGGGAGCAGTTTTTCTTAACTTCTGTTTATTAACCTGTCTGCTCTTGATTTTCAGTTACTACTTTGAATTCCTTGGAAAATAAGCCTATAGATGTTTATCCCTAACTGAGACTACACAGGATGCTTCATATAACATATATATCATATCCTCCTCAGGGCCTGGAATGAGTACATATTGGGCAATTGAAATGATTACATACAGTGTATATATACTGTATGACAGACACTAAAGAAGGTGCCTTGAGATACAGTGTATCCCTTACTAGCAATATGATGAAAATAAATCATGGGTCTAATTCATTGTCTCATAATTAAATAACTTTCAGATGGCAAAGATGAAAAAAGGAACATTACACTGATACTGGAAAATGAGGAAAGCAGAAGTGTTATCTATTTTCATAAGTAACCCAAATTGCTGAATGCCATAGTTACTGAAGAAGTAGTTCAAATACCCAGGGTCATTCAATTGCTTCATTTCTATAAAGGTGCTGTGCATTTATGATACTTTTAAAAAATAGGAGGAGTGGGTATGCAAAACAGACCCTAACTACTCACATCCAGTGCTGGTGTAGAAAGGAGAACGTGAGTGGACTGGGCCACATCAGCAGCGTGCAGGCTGTTGTGATATGCCACATCAGAATGGTAATGGTCTTCTAAGGTCATCATGTAGGTTACAAAGGTGTCGGATGAGATTTTGAACGTCTTTAGAAGGTCTCTTTCCTATGTAGGAAAATAGATGAAAGTATAAATGAGCAGATGTCCAAACTGGAGAAAGGGTTGTCCTAAAAGTAACATAGAGTGTAAACTATAAAGAGCTCTGCTCCCAGATAATTGGTGTTTGCTCCAGTTGTCTCACCTGGAATATCGCATACATGATGCATGTGAGGGGCCGATTATGGGAGTACCCAGCCACATTGAAGATGTTAAGGCCCCATTTGTTCAGGTCTTCCAGCTCCTGCAAATCAAAATGAGAGAAATTTAAGAATAACAGTTTTTTTTTAATGTAAAATATTTTATAAGATTTTATTTGGGAGAAATTAGCTGCCGAGTCTTTCATGCATTTATTTAGAGTTCTGGTTGCATAAGAATCCAAGAATGTTGGGATATCCTATTCATGATAACTCCAGGTTTCTGCACATTCTTTTGTTAAGAAACAGCCAAGTATGTTTGCATTTATAACTTGAGTTGCTGACCTATACTTGACAACCCCTCATCTTCACCCGATGCTGCTTTCAAAGGCAGCTCAGATGAGCACAGGCTTCTGGTCCTGTTCCCCTGTCTCTCCCTTGCCTCTCATTGGCCCATCAGTAACAGCTGCTGGGGAAAATTCCCCAGCCTTTCCTCATTATCCCCGAAGTCAAATCAGGGAGACTCAGCTGCTGGAGGAATGAGTAGAACTCAACCCAACTCAGCATTAATAGGTCACGAAGACTGCCTGGTATGGGTAATAGCTTAGAGTTGATGGGCCATCCACAGAAGTGGAAGGAACACCATTCAGATCTTTGCTGTGTCATTATTCTAAAAATTATCTGCTGAGGAGAGTAATTGAGTTATGTCAATGTGAATAACTGGCCAGGGGCCACTTTAATCAACTTTTCTGTGATGGTAGTTTTCAGAAGGCCTCATAGAAGAAGTTTTCCTCCAAGGAAGCTCACGTCATCCTTTGACCAGGCTGCAAGGAACGTAGCAGCCAGGGTCTGCGCAGCCTCCTACAAGAGCAAGGGACATTTTCAGTCCCTTCCTCCACTACTGGCTTAGTGGTCAGCACTGTCACAGGCTCTTCATGTTATCCCTAACCCTGACAATGAGGGCAGAGTTTCTCCCGGCACGCTTTCCCCATTTGTCCTCTGGGTTAATGAGGGCCAGCCTGCCAGCTTTCTCTGTATCCTCCCCAGCAGGATGTTCTATCCACAGAGAACTCTGCATTACTGAGATTAAGCCTATATTTGGGACAAAGGAACAGTCTTTTGGTATAGAAGGACTTTGGTCAGGTGCTCCAGCAGTTAACACAGAGGCAAAGCATATGTGATCCCTCTTCTTTTCTAAATGTTGGATGGTGTGTGTGTGTGTGTGTGTGTGTGTGTGTGTGTATGCACACGTGTGTAAGTGTGAGTGCCTGTGTGCATATGTGGGAGTCTATGTGTGTATGTGCATGTGTGTGTGTGTGTGTGTGTGTGTGTGTGTATGCATGTGTGAGTGCCTGTGTGCATATGTGGGAGTCTGTGTGTATGTGTATGTGTGTGTGCATGTGTATGTGTGAGTGCGTTTGTGTGAGTGTGCAGTGGAGAGCTGCACACACATGTGCCCAGCTCACCTTGGCTAGATGATCCTCATTTTCCGTGTTGACTCCGAAGCGTGAGATGCTTGTGTTGTTCAGGCTTGAGCTGTGCATCAGTTTCTTCACTCCACTTATCTGGGTCATAAGCTGCTGTTTCTTCTTCTTCTCCCTGTCCTTCTGTGTGGGAGACGGGATTTCCACATCGTTCTGCTTATCTGCAACATAACAGTGGACATGCTTTTGAGCACATGTGTGCCAGTGTGCAAGTTATAGTATTCAGAACAACCTGAACCCTGTGTATTGGGGTTTAAATTTCCTAAAGAACTCTTGTAGCTTGACCGCGCTTGATCTGAAGATGGACCTGTGAAGCAGGTGGGAGACATATGGGTTGTTCCAGGTTACTGCCAAAGTAAACTGAGGCCCAGAGGAGCAAGTAACATAAATAAGAAGTGGTAGAGGTAATACCCAAACCCTATCTTCTATTTTTAGTGTCACCAGAGTTACAATCATATTTATAAGTGGAGTATCAATATTTATATAGAAAAATTTTGTTAAAGTGAGTGACATATTTTTGTGTATAAAATGTTCATTAGTGGACACAGTGACATGGGTTTGTGGTCCTCAACTGGGGAGGCAGAGGCAGGAGGACAAGGGTTCACAGACCTACATAATGAATTTGAGGCTAGCCTAGGCTACATGGGACTCATCTTAAAACAAACAGCAACAAAAAGTGCAGTGTAAAAGACAGTCCCAGTTTAACAAAAGCAAACTATGTTATGCTCACTTTATTGTATTTTTATTTCTTTTTATGTAAGAATGCATATAATTTAATTAGGCTCAGTTTAAATAAGAACATATATGCTAGAAAAAATAAATGGCTTCATAGCCTTCAAAAAATTATTTTAAAGCCTTAGTTCATTGGTTATAATTTGATTTTCTTCATGTTTTGTGCCTATTAATTCTCTAGTAAATAATAAGGCCTCTTATTCATAATAGGCATTTTAGTTCCTAATATATTTATGGTTATTAATTGTTGAAAAATCTCAGTTTTCTTTTAAATTTACAAGGTAACAGCAGAGCTAGTATTAGTATAAATGAATATCTAGATGCATGTAAAACCTTTCCTGTATATTACTATTATCTATTAACTATCAAAAACCGTATTTCCCTTTGTAGGGAATTCTGAGTGCTTGTGATAGTCAATTACCTCTGCCTTGCTACAGGGACACCTGTAGGGGCACAAAGGTAATGATTGGTTCCATTGCTGACCCATTCCTTCCTTGGACTAAATGACACCCATGGCTGGAATACTTAATGAGGCTCTCAGAAGTGCCCACATTTATCTTTGCTTGTCACAGTGAAAATCAGTACAGCAACAACATCCTCATTTGGGAATGGCATGCTTCCAGATGACATGCTGGGACAGGGCTGATTTGCTCTCAGATTCCTGCAGATGATGGCATACTCATGTGTCCTCTTCCTCAGGGACATCTGCCTGCTCACAAGCCCTGGAGACATTCTGTCAAAGCAAAGCAAGTACAGCAAGATAGGGCCAACTGCATGCTCAGCCTACCTCCTGGCTGCTGGGGGAGACTAGCAGTCTCCATACCCAGCACACCTGAAAGCCCTCTAGAAGCTCACAAGTCTATCACTTTTGATTAGAGAATTTTAGTCACTTCAATTATTTTAGAGGTTTTGAAAATATTTGGTGTCAAATGGCACTGAGAAAATTAAAACAACCCACAAATGTATGGGCCACACCCAAATCTATCTATCTATCTATCTATCTATCTATCTATCTATCATCTATCTATCTATCTATCTATCATCTATCTATCTATCATCTATCTATCATCTATCTATCTATCATTTATCCATCTATCATCTATCTATCTATCTATCTATCTATCTATCTATCTATCTATCTATCATCTATGTATATATCTATCTATCATCTATCATCTATCTATCTATCTATCTATCATCTATCTATCTATCTATCTATCTATCATCTATCTATCTAAATTCCCCTTGCTGTCTGGATGCTCAGAACTAGATTTGGGAACAAATAACAATCCCACACTCATTTCTCAGATGAAGTCAGCAATTTGCCCAAACTCAAAGGATGACCTAGTTAACAGATATTTATGCTGCAATTACTTTGTACCTAGTGATTTAATAGCCCAGAGCCCAGGCCTTAGGGTTCCTGTTAAAAATGTTTTTCCAGTCTCTGGTGTGGAAAGTATATGTTATTTTAATTTTCAAACTCCCTTTTTTTCCTGTCACTTCATGGCTAATAACTACCACTCTCTACTAGAATGAAAGCCCTTGCTTTTCCCAACTACCCTTCTTCACATTTGGTTTAAAAGGTCGTTGGATTCCCCAGTGCCTCTGCAGATTTAAGCATCTCTGGTGGGACCAGCAGCTTTTCTGGTTTGGGTTAATTAAAGGTTCCCTGTGCCAGTGAGTAACTGAGCAGAACAACTGTTGTGCCTGGGGTACGGCAATGAAGAAGAGCTTTATACACGGTACCAGTGACATTCATGGGAGTTCCCCTACTCAATCACTGGAACAAGCTCGAGCCTTCCCTACTTGGAATTTCCTCTGGTAAGCAATTAGCCACATTCCTATGGAAACAACCTGAATCACAAACTCAAACAAAAAAAAAAAAAAAAAAACAAAAAAAAACAAAAAAAACAAAAACCCTCAATGGATTAGCATTTCTAGTTATCAGAATACATATAAATAACCAAAAAAGTACTGTTAGCGGTACAATTGGAAGGGTTTTGATTAGATTCGGTGATCATGGCAATCAATTCTAAGTCTCTTTCCCTCAAACCTTAAAAATTCTAGCTTTCGAGGTAGGGCAGTAAGTACATTTAAAAAGAAAATTTTCTTTACCTGTAAAAATACTAACTTTTAATCTAACACTTAAAAAGCTTGTTTTCTATTTGCAGTCTGCTACTATGCCATTTTTACCTCTCCTGAGATTAGGTACTCCATAGTCCGCTTTTCCCAGCTACATGAAATCTACTATCATACAATAGCATTAGTAAGTACCTCGGCTGGCCCATGGCTTATTGCCTGGCTCTCTGTGTCCCACCTAAACATTGTCCTTTCAGATGGGGAAACCCACAAGTTTCACAGATAACAGGGTTAAGAGATACCCTTTCTTTCTCATGGGCAAGTTTTAACACTCCCCTACTCTTGCTGAGATGTTGTTTTTAAGTCTAATGTCAACTGAGAGTGTCTTCTCCATGTGTTCTGCAATGACTGTTACTTTCAGAACAAAGCCTTTTATATACCAAGAAATTATTAACCCTTCCTTCGTTTTCCTAACCATCCTGATTTCCACAGAAAAAAATTCCAAAATAGTACCCACATAAATCACACCCTTAAAGGGGATTCTAGTCCTTGTGCTCTTATGAATTTCTATAAAGGATGGTATCTGATGTTTATTTCTAAAAGCCTAAAGAGTTAATAGTTCTGGCTCAGAAAAATATTAGTCAAGTGACTTTAGGTTGGTTATTCCTTCATTCTTCTCAACTTCAGTTCTGTTTCCTGTATAACGAGGAGATTGTCATGAGGCCCTTAAAGTCCACTACAGAGATGACAGTTTATAAGGTGGCCTCGAGGTCCTCCAGGGACACCCACTGCCCCCCTAAGACCGAGCTAAGAGTTCCCTACTCCACATTCATAGTTCAGAAGCAAGCTTTGCTTGTCTGAACAAATTGCAAGTCCGGTGCTTATTCCAGAAGGGTCAAGTGTGTCTCAGGGAAGCTGCTAAGCAACTGTGCCGGTGACAGATCCACAGAATGTCAGAGTTGAAAGAACCGAAGGGCTATATCTCTCCTGGGTTTCCCATATTTCAAATGAAGCACCTGGTGCCTCTTGTGTATTTGCATCTTTATTTCTGTGTTTAAGAACCTTCCTGTTTGCCCGTCTAGCCTGTTTATGTTTGCCATGTACACATTCATGGGCATATACACACATCTATACACACACCACCCTTCTAATACTAATACTAGAAGGAGGGAAGTTAGTACTGACTTCGCTCCTGTTGTCAGTTCCTGTCAAGTGTCCTGAAAACAGTTCCCAGCTTATGAAAAATAACTGAATGTTTCATGAATCAAGGTGTGTATCTGAGACAGTGTGAGGGAGAGTCCTGTGTTCAGAGATAACGGGAAAGCCAAGAAAAGAGAAAGATTGGTGATTATGCCTTTTCTTTGTTTAGATTCCAGCCACCATTGGACAATTAGTGTGTGTAAAAATTCCTCTCCTTTGTTCTCTGGGAAACGTTGTTGCAACTGCAGCTGGGAACAGCAGGTGCTGGAGGACACCCACACGTGGCAAGAGCAGGGAGGATGGTCTCTGCCTGCTAATCTGCAGTTTGCTGATCTGCTGGCAGACCAAGGGTTGCACAGTAATGCAATATTGAGCATTACTGCCTGGGCCGCTGCTGAGAATGCTGGTTGATACCCTGTTAGGAGCAAGTGCTTTAGAAGGAGAGATAGAGGACTGATTTTTGAAACAGAGCTGCAGGCAGACTGTGCTTCATAAGACACCAAGGCAAATGCTCGTTTACTAAGGGGCTATGCCAAAAAGAAAGCTGTGATGCTCAGCTGTTAAGAATGGGTGGGTCATTTCCTTGGGGGAAAAAAATAAGGAGCTGCATAAGCAAGGATAGTTCAAAGCAAGAAGAATCTAAATGTTAGGGGTCCCCATGTATTTTGAGATACAGATACATCAATTCTGCAGGCCTCATTAAAACAGGTAGAATAGGTTCATAATACGAAAGTTCCCCTTATGAAAATTTAAGAAATTTCTAAGAGTCAAATAAGACCCTGGGAATAATTGAGGACCCACTCCGGCAAATCTATGGCCAGTGCTCTGTGTTAAGTACCACCCACATAATTGCAGAGAGCAGTAAAAAATCAGAGTGAGCAGACAATGGTACAGCCTAGAGAAGACAGGCCTCTCAGACACGAACCCTACTCGGAAACACACAAGCATTCACCCTTAAGAAATAACCCACCAAAGTGATAGTCAAATTATTTTCAGAATATGCTCTCCTGAACTTTACATGTAGAGGTGGCAGGACCCTTACAAAATACCTAACAGGAAAGCTTTTTGTCTTAAAGCCCAGTTACTAGAAGAATTGAATTATTGTTATTATTTTTGTTTTCTTTTTTTTTTTTTTTGTTTGTTTTTTGAGACAGTGTTTATCTGTGTAGCCCTGGCTGTCCTGGAAATCACTTTGTAAACCAGACTGGCCTCAAACTCAGAAATCCGCCTGCCTCTGCCTCTAAGTATTGGGATTAAAGGTGTATGCCACCACGGCCCAACTATTATTATTATTATTATTATTATTATTATTATTATTATTTTATTATTAGAGATTCTGGTAGAATGTTGGTGGGTAGGGTATCAGACCTCCAGCTGCTCTGGAGGCCCCTGCAGGACCAGTGGAGTGATTTGAAACCATGTAAACCCAAGCAACCCATATCACCTGCTCTCTTTAGAGGGTATTTTCATTTTACAAATATTATCTTCTTGCTTACTGTTTTCCTATAGAGAATGGCTTTAGCTCTTGTCTTGGATGAATTTCTTTCTGTGCTTAACTTCCCTCCAAATTCACAGGGATGCCCTTGGTAGGCTGTAAAAATTTACCCTGCAGAAGCTCAGTGGGTTTTCCCCGTGAACATCTTACCTAAGAATGTGTTTGAAATGTACTCAGACACCTGGTTCCCTGATCTGCTCATCTCTGAGAGGTGTGTCAGCTCCCGGTTCAGCATCCTTTTGAACTGTTTATAAAGAAAAGAAAACGCATTAAGTATCTAGGAAAGAGCAAATGATTGCTGTATTTCCAACTTTACTTTCTAGGAACCGAGAGACTGTATCAGCCAATTGCATTAGGTTAGTGAGGGCTACAATAGAAATCACAATGTCCCCTCAATTTGAAAGCATTCCAATGTCACTGTAGAAAAAAAAATAAAAGTTGTTAAAAAATCTCTTAAAATTGTTTTCTGGTTGATTTTGAAGTTGCAAACTCAGGAAAAGAAATTTTAATGAGGGCCAAAATAATGTCACTTGAATTAGGAAACTGGAAATATGCCCAAAAATATAGTTTGAAGTGATAACGTTATTCAGTGAGAACAGATTAGGTGAAAAGTTTACGAAAAAAAAAAATGAAAGGAAGGGCAGAAAGCCTCCTTTTAAAACAGAGTTGAGAAGAACCAGAATTGAAACACATTATAGTACATAAAAATACAATGCAAGAAAACACAGCTTATTTCATTATAAGAAGCCCCAGTGGGTTAAGCGTATATACAAATTAAACCACTGCTCATACTGTCTACTTCATGAAATACAGACGGACATAAAAAGATCACATTCAATCAGAGACACAACATAGTCAAATTGACCCACCTTGATATAACCCCAAGAAACAGATAACAAATAGTTTGCCTCAGGCATTTTGAAAGCTCTTCTTGCCACAATCCACAAATCCCTTTGAAAGAATTCAGTTCTCTGAGAGCAGTCTTCTAGGGATCAGGAAAGCTCTGCAGTTCCAGTGGTTAAAGAACCAAAACTTAGAAAAGACAAAGCCTTCCAGATGGGTGGTATTTCCTAATCCACCGCAAGCCCATCTTCAATCACACCCCATCCGTGCAAGAAGCCTATGCGCTCCCTGTTTATTTCCAGGCAGAAGAGAGTAACGAAACCAGGAATTGTACGAAGGAGGAGCAAGAGCCTGTCCAAATGTATTCAGCTGGCCGGCTTGAAGCTCCATCAGTTATGAACAGTCCTGGTGCCCGGAGGGGTTTCCACCCTAGATTAGTCCAACTCTGCCAGGGAGCAGGGAATCTCTTTTCCCTCGGGAGCTGTCTGTCTGGGAAACAGCCATCTTTTAAAAAGGAGAAGATTAAAATGGAGGAAGCCCCATGAATATTTAAGTAAATCTGAGGTCCTACCCTCCCCCCCTCCCCGCCCCGCTCCAGTTAGGTGTTCTTTAACCCTCTCTTCTGCAGACAGTCCTCTGCAGATGCAGCCGGACACAGCAGCGCTCCGATCTTCTAATTGCTTCCAAGTGATGGTACATTTGATTAATTGACGCTGAGCTTTTTTTTTTTTTTTTTTTTTAAATTGGAAAAGGTTATATCTGTAGCTGCTTTCTGACTTGGCGTCCAGTATAGGAGAATTTCTTCTAGACCAGCTTTTGGAACATTATTTGCCCACCAACTGGGTGCTGATGTATTAGCCTCTTTTCCCGGCGGAATGAATGGGGATGGAATTGATTTATTTGGTTCGAAAAGTACTTCATATGCAATGTGCAATCTTCTGCACTCAGTAAGTTCATTAATATGCTTATTACATCATATTCAGCAAATGGATTAAATCCATAACCTTTCCGTGTAGGGCCTCGAGTACGCTCGGAAATCAGAGATGGCATTTGCTCCAATGAACAACGATTTATCTGGCATTATGCTTATTTGATATTTTACTGCTCTTACGTCTTATAATTCATGTCAGAAACGTCTCAGAGTTAAATTATTTTAGTTTCATTTTATCAACGCAGGACATGCCGAACATGACATTCTTTTCCCGGCTCTCCTGCCAGCCCCTTCTTGTCAGCATTACAGTACAGGCAGTGGGATGCCTTGTCCTGGCTGACTTCATCTCCCCACCTCCCCTACATCCTATTCCTAGCCTTCCTGGGAGTTCCTGTATTGCATGTTGAAGGATCAGCCAAGCACCATGGCAACAGCCTGAACTTGTAATTGGCTCTCTTTCCTGTGAGGCATTCCCTTTCCAAATGAGCATCCTGCATCTGACAATAGCTTCACTTCAGGCATCTAAGACTCAGGTCAAACCATTGCTTCCCCAGAGAGCTGCCTTTTGAGGTGAAGCCAGACCAAACCTGAGCCTCTGCCTGTTGGCTCACTGTACCTCACACTGTCCTTAGAGACACAATCACTCTCTTTCTGGGTAGCCCTGCTTGTGTATGTGTGTATGTTTTCAAGAGTAACCCGACATCTCTGGATCAATCATTTCTGCTTTTTAGACTACATATTGAACCTCAGTTGCAATTTTGAACTCCAGGTGAATTGCATAAATTCCAAGTTATATGTTAAGATATAGCCCTGTCATGATGGCCTCTCCAAGCCATAAAACCAGCACTTACTTAAGACTGGGAAGCTGGAAAAGACAGCTTTGTAAGTGCTGATTGGTCTGCTGGCCTTTAGCAAAGTAACAAACTTTAAACTGAAGTAAAAATATCTTACATAAAAGCATAGAGATTAATGATCTCATCTCTAGTTCCCTCCCCCCACCCCTTGCACAAAATGTAACCAAATATAATAGATATAATAGCCAGGCATTTTGGTATCTCTCAAATACTTGCACACATTTTGGAGTTCACTAGGACTGTCCTACGTCAATCAAACCTTTCTGTCATGTATTCAACGAATACGAATGGGACACTTCAAGTGGCCATGCAAAGCAGTTGGTGGAAAAGCAGGCAAAAGAGCAAACAAAAGTTCTCTTAGGGTTTTAATCAACTTTCATTCCAGAAGAAGAGCCAGATCTATAAGGATCCACTGACTAATCCTCAGTTAACAGTCTGAAGAGGGTAAGGAGGACTAGTTAGTGGTTTGGTTGGCTACTCTGTTCAGGAGTTGAGAGCAAGCCAAAAAGGAATCATATATGGCAAGATACTTCGTTCCTCCTCCTTCCTCCATATAACCTCTCTTTGTCATAGGATCCTGTTGGGATTCGTGGTCCATCTGTCTCTGTGGTAAAGGATGGTGGTTTTTAGCCATGGGGCTAAGTAAAGTACACACCTTCTGTATCTTTACAGAAGGAGTCAGTGTACTCATGCAAATAAACAGAGGAATACCATCTCCCTTCTTTCCAGGCCTAAATGAATTCTCCTATGATCCTTTTACTCAAGGCAGTCCAATGCATACCAAAACCAAAGTTTTCCAAAGTCATCCTAAGGTAACCGTAAAATACACATGGCGAAGTATACAAATGGAGGTCATCCAGGATCAGAAACCAATCTAGACCTTTTAAATGTTGCTTAGCAACCACTGCTGGTTTTCCTCAGCAAGGGAGGGCCCCACCACACTGACTAAGGCAATCATTGCTCTCATCAAAAATATAAAATAAAAAAAAAAAAAAAACTTATGAAGGGCCCACTTGTTTGGGGCCTCTGAAAGACTAAGAAAGGCAGATGTGGCCTTCTAATAAGACAAAGTCTGATTAGTAAAGGTAGGGCTAGGCCTGTTGGACAAACCAAGAACTGGAATCGATATGTTGAGGTGTCAGCTGATGGACAGTTGAGGAACTCAGGATAGAAGATTTTCAGTATCCGAATCCCACATGAGAGTTGCTTCTGGCAAACTGTAGGTAGCCATGACACAGCAATCAAGCCTCAATGTTGATTATCAGTCTTTACGGCTGGCCTTGTGACATCACCCCATCTCTCTTCTGTGAAACAGGGATGAGACAGAAGACTTCCAACCCGCCTCTCCTCCCCAACTTCTCAAGATTGTGTGGTAGATTCTAGGGCAGCCTCCTACAGTTTGGCCACAGTATTTACTAGCAACTCGCTCCTCTCAGAAAATAAATCTCTTTCTGTACTGATTAGGTAAGCAGAGAGAGAAATGGAGATGCTTCTGTATGCAAGAAGAAACCACTGGCTGAGGAGATACCTATTAGTTGTAACTCAGACCATCATAGCCTGAGACTCTTGGAGCCTTCCTGTCGGCTTACCCAGTTAGTTGTCTCAGAATAAAGGTAAAATGGATCCAGAAGGAAACCATGGCCCAAGGAGTTGCAGGGTTGGAAGGGAATGGATTTATTTACTTCATCAAATGCAGTGGAGAATCCACAAATTGGAAGGTGCTATTTCAAAGATAAATGAGTTCCCATGTCTCCTGTACACATGTCCTATTTTTCTTTAATAATCTGTCCTCACAAGAAAGCCCTGTTAGAGTCTACCTAGAAATAATGTCCCCAGAGGAAATGGCCAAATTCCCTTTTCAACACAGACAAACAAAGTTTGTGAATGAACCTTTAGAACACAAACTTCCCCACACCTCCCTAAAGCTGAGTCTGTCCAACACTAGATCTACAAGCACTACTGAGAAATTACACTTAGGTTTTAGAAAGAGAAGAACTATTACTTTAAAAATGACTTAACACTACTTTTCTAGAATATTCTTTCTTTTTAAAAAAATCATCTGTGATTTTTTTTAAATTTAATTTTTATGTTCCCAGTATTACAAACGATAAGACAGTGTGTAATGTTGTTTATTGTGCACCAAAATTTAACACAGACTTCTTTTAATAGTGAGAGGCTACTTAGCAAATATTTGAAATTAATTTTGTCAGATTAAGTTCAATTTTTCTTTCAGTTTCTGAGCCACTCTTTCTAAAGTGATGAGAACATGTCCTCATTTTCTATTCTTTCTCAAAAGATGAGCTTAAGGTTTGTGCGAAAATCTCCAGGCACTGCCCTGAGCTCTTTAAGACTTCATATAGAAGGGTGAACTGAAAGGATCTTGGTAGTATTATGTTTCCTAAGGTTAAAAAAAAAAGTAAGAAATGAAGAAAGAAAGAAAGAAAGAAAGAGAGAGAGAGAGAGAGAGAGAGAGAGAGAGAGAGAGAGTAAGGAAGGAAGGAAGGAAGCCAGAAGGCAGGCGGCACTAGGACTACCATCAGGCATGTGAAAGAGCTATTTTTAAAGTAATCTAGATTTCCTAGCAGTGATTCTATATGATTAAAAATATCATTAAAATCATTAAAAATTATTTAATTGAAATGTTTTGAATTGAAAAGATACTTTTTTTCTCAATGATAACCTGATGAAGTCAGTGAGAGAAAATTTTAAGAAGGGGGGTAACAGGGCGGGGGGGGAGGTGCCAAAGAGAGGAGGAAGGCAACCCCAGTCATTGCTCCTGTGGGTGGCCATCTACGTAGGAGCCCAGCTGTGAGACAGGCGCCTTATTGTGTAGGATTTTCCTGTTTTTGCAGTTTGAAACAACTGCCGAACTCATTAAAGTCACAATGACTTTTGGGGACTGACTTTTGACTCATATTTTATACTCTTGTTAGTCATAATGTTATAAGAATTCCCGAGAATCAGGAAAAGCAGAGGGGTTGAAAAATCCCTCTTGAGATCACACATGAGACGCTCATGGTGGCAGAGAGGGAGAGGAGGTGACCCAAGTTAGTGAGCGAGAACTACAAGCAATATGTCCTCTCAGATAAGATGAACTGACTTCTTGGATTTCTGTTTCTTTAGTTGAGTGAGACAGTTGATTTTAAAATCCCTAATTTTTTATTTTTTAATCTGAATTTAAAATAAAACAGGAAAAAAAATCTAGAGCGAGGATATGGCGTAGTTCTTTAAAAATCCTTTTGTGAAACTCACAATTTCCACTGTTCTTAATAGGTCAGGCAGTGTGCTGCCTCCCATTCCTTTAAAACACTGAGCCCTGTATCTTTAACGACATGTTTGTCTTATTTGAAAGGCAAGTGGAATAGCACTGGGTGAATAAATAACTGAATGGAAGAAGGTGCTGCACCCATGGCCACACCCTCTTTGCCAGAGAGCACACTGTACCAGGGTGGGTCCTGCCTGCCAACAAGTTCTGCTGGGAGCAAATTCTGGACTGGGGACACAGGCTTGGGTAATATTCATCACTCCAGGACCACACTAGAGAGATTCTTTTCTGCAATGGATGGAAGTTGAGGATGGAGGATGACTTGAGGATGGAGTCATTTCTCTTCCTGTAGGAAGAGAATATGTATGTTCAGGGATGCGGTGATACCAGGTAGCAAGTGTGAATCTTGTCATCACAATTTTGCAACAAAGTGCAGGCGATTCTGATGAACAAAGCTAGTTCTATTTGCCAGTTGGAAGATGAGTGTTTGCTCATGTGACATATGAAAGGCCAAGTAGGGACCACACATTAGTGCACGCATACAGAGAACTGGAAAGGGAGAAGGGACAGGGTGCAGAATACAGTTGTTTCGCACGTGGACACTAGGATTTCTGTAGCTCTCTCAATCTTTTAGGTGTTGCTCCCTACTTAGTCCCTTCATTCTCCATGGATAATTTTCTTTTTACAGTTTCTGAAATCTTTTTGAGAGAAAATATGACACACATTATTTGAATGCTGAGAAGTGACCCTTCCTAACCCTGAAGTAATTCCCATAAGAACCTTTACTGAAACTTCTCATGACCCACATTTCCTTCTAAATTGCTACAGTGACATGATTAAATAGACAAAAAAAAAAATACTGCAAATATTTCTCAGAGCTAACACAGTCACAGTGTTTTATACAATATGCTATTTCTAAATTACGTATGATGTTTAGTATATTATGCATTATATATATTTATGCTTCTTCAACAAAGGATTGCTAGGTTTG
Organism: Montemys delectorum; assembly: GCA_019843815.1. Lineage (NCBI taxonomy): Eukaryota > Metazoa > Chordata > Mammalia > Rodentia > Muridae > Montemys > Montemys delectorum. The sequence continues at coordinate 247 of JADRCD010224316.1, read as the reverse complement.
GTGGATTTAAAAAATCAAGATGTTCTTTTAAATATAAAACTCTTTTAAGTGTATGCATAATTTAGATGTTACATAACCAAATATCTCACAAGAAGATTCAAAGTTATATATTTGTTATAACATCGGGGCAAAAGCCTATGCATACTTTTAGCTAAATAAAAATATCCAAATCTTAGTTTTTAGATAAAGATCTTTCCTTCTTTTAGGAGTGGCAGAGATTAACTATGGAGCAGAGACTGAAGGAAGT
>JADRCD010224314.1:38315-70571 GCA_019843815.1 Montemys delectorum | reverse complement strand
GGGCATGTGGGAGACGTGGCTTTGCAGCTGGAGTTCAGGGACCAATGCAAGGATGTGCTGGTACAGACAGTGTGCAAGGGAGCGCTGGAATAGATGGTGTGCAAGGAAGCTCTGGTACAGACAGTGTGGATTGACCTGGGAATGGATGAGAGGGAAGTAACGCTCTTAATGCAGGATAATGATAAGACGGCCAGGAGACTCATGTTTAGAACATACCATTTCATTTTCTTCTGTATCCCACTTTAAAAGTTACTGTACTTATTCACTGTTATAGTGAAATGAGCATGGTTTTTTTGGGGGGCGGGGTGGGTTGTTTGTTTGTTTGGTTGGTTTTTTTTTTGTTTTGTTTTTTGTTTTTGTTTTTTTTCACAAATACTCGAGGCATGCTCACAGTTTCTGCCTCTCACAGTGGGGCTCTGCGAACGAACGAGAAGTTACCTAGGATGCACAGAAATGAACTGTACAGCAGAAGGACACGCAGGAACTAGTTGATGTTGCTAATTGGCATCTGTGTAGAGAAGCCTTTTGTTATCTACGCAGAAATCACAGAGCATTCCAACCTACATTTCCAGCAGTTACATTTAGTGTCTCTGCAGCTTGGTCTTCTGAGAACTTCCTACTTTTTGAAGGCTCCAGAGGTGGTCCAGTCTGCTTTGGGTTTTCCCTATGGTGGCAGACCCCATCCTCCTTACAGCCAACTGTTAGACTTCTTCCAGAAGACTTTGAGGCCCCTATGGCTAGAGTTGTAACTTAGAGAAAATGCAAGCTTCAGCACCTCTGAGTCAAAGTCAGATTAAAGAGAGCCTGGAGGGCTCTGCCCATCCCCCAATACATATCTGCCCATACGAGCTTCGCAGTATTAGCGCAAGTTTACGTGTGCTTTTGAATAAGATCGTGTTTGGAAATTATGTATCCTTTAAAAAAAAAAAAGAGCTTAAATACACTGCTGTATGCCTGCCCACTCAGATAGTCCTCTGCACATAATTCAGCAGGTATTTTTGCTGTTTTGTTTGTTTTTGAGTTTGCTGTGTGGTCTGAGCATCCCCGCCCACCCAATGCGCAAGAAAGCTGACTTACCTAGTAGAAACTGTAAACCCCTTGGATTCGTTTCTAACTTCTCCTCCACCAGATATTATAGAAGCTCTTCAGGGGGGTCTGCTTTAGGACAGTTCTGGAGTCTGTGGGTTCTATGTTAGATCCGTTCCTAGGTTCTGCTGATTCTTTAAAAGTCTCGTTGGCCTTTCCCAAATTTAGATTTGGTTCCTAAGTACTCTCACCTGCTCCTGCTCATCTGGAGTCATAGCAGAGCTGATGGAGCCCCCTAGTGATGCACTGGGGAGGAGAGACTGAACTGGACTGGGCTGAGAGAGGTGACACAAGCCCCAAGTGTCAGTCACTGTGTTTCTGTTGCTCTGACTAATACAGTTTCTGGATTTAGCCCAACACTCAGGGATCTCCAGCTCCATTGCCTAATTCCATTCCTTACATCATTTCGAAGTTGGGGTCAAGTTCTTCCCCTGGAACCCTCTGTACTCTTCTGCAACCTGGAAGATGTAGCTCAGCTCAGCTTTAGATGCTCTGACAGCAGGGAGGCTGGGTTACCTTAGGGCACTCAGATGTCTTCTGGAGAGGCTATCCCTTAATGTTACAGGCTGATCTGAGCCTTGGCTTGCGTCAGCTGTGTTAGCTTATTACTTGAGAAAGTATGCTCAAGAGGCAACAAGAAAAAGGAAAGGGAGGAGGGGCTGGAGAGATGGCTCCACAGAGATGGCTCAGCAGTTAAGATCACTGACTGTTCTTCCAGAGGTCCTGAGTTCAATTCCCAGCAACCACATGGTGGCTCACAACCATCTGTAATAAGATCTGATGCCCTCTTCTGGTGTATCTGAGGACAGCTACAGTGCACTCACATAAAATCAATCAATCAATCAACCCTAAAAATAAATAAATAAATAAATAAATAAGTAAATAAATAAATAAGGAGAGGAGGACACTGCAGAGCTAGCTCAGCAGTGAAGACCAGGAAAAGATCTTCCAGAGGAGGATCTGGATTCAGTCCCCAGCACCCACATGGGTGGCTTACTATAACTCCAGTTCCTGGGGCCTCTAGGGGTGCTGCACACACATGTATATATACATGCACATATATGCACATACATAAATTAAAATAAATCTTAAAAAAAGAAAAAGGATGTTTTAGGTCACTATGATCAGTAACTGAAGTTGGGAGGCCACAGGAAGTCTATTCCACTGTTTGTTTTCATCCTTTTGGTAGAACTTCTTTTGTAGTAAAATCTTACCAAGTTAAGTATAATACAGGTGGCAGTCAGCTGTCAGGAGCAGGTACCTGGCCCCTCTGCTCTCCCAGTCTTCTCCTCTTCTGAGGCCGTCCTGATGGATTATTTCTCTGCTGGTGAAATGAGCTGGTTCAAACCAGATTAGATTAGATTAGATTAAAGGCAGGTTGACTGGGAAACTTCTCTAGGGTGAGTTCACTGGTTCCAAAGATTGAGGCCCAGGGGAGTTACCATGGGAAGAGAGGGTTGTGGGGAGGGGGAAGAGAAAGAGAGAAAGGGCGCATGCACAGAGAAAGGAGGAGGAGGAGGAAGAGGAGGAAGAAGAGGAAGAGGAAGAAGAGGAGGAGAAAAAGGAGGAGGAGGAGGAGAAGGAGGAGGAGGAGGAGGAGGAGGAGGAGGAGGAGGAGGAGGAGGAGGAGGAGGAGGAGGAGGAGAGAGCGCCTCTACAGGAAGGGCAACTTAGTCCCTGGGCATAAAAGTTCAGAGTTGGGGACAGGATATGCCAGGTAAAGACCAAAGGATGCTGGGAAAGCCTGGAGCCGGGTCTGCTTAGGTATGTAAGATATGCACCGCAGTGCCTTGTCCCGGGTCCAAAACCAAACAATCCCCATCCCAGAGATACCTAGGAAATTCTAGAAATCCTTGGGACCCAGCTGGACCATCTGCAAACTGTAAAGATTTTAGAGCCAGAGAGCCAAGTTTATGTTACTGGCTGATACTTGAGGAATCAGCATCTCTCACCTTTTCAGCCTCCCTTGTCCCCACCATCCCTCCTAGCAGGCAAATAGGCAAAAAGGTCATGGTGTCTATTCTGCTGTAACCTGCCCCGCCTTCGTCCAGGAGATCATCTGCAGGGCGACCACAGCCTTCTTAAATTCCCATCTGCTTTGCTCTTCTTTAAGTTGCTTCCACTGACCTTTGTTCCTCACAGGAGGAAAGCCCACTCAAATAGAACTGTTCCGAGGCAGAGACGGTTGTGGAGGGGGTGTGTCTCTTTCTTTGCGAGCTCCCGATTCCTCTGGCAGATACCAAACACGTGAAGACCCTCAACGTTTGAACGAACTAGTCACTGTGACCCTCAACGTTTGAATGAACTAGTCACTGTTACTCACCACAAATGCATTTCTTGGAATGTGAACAGCTGTCGTTTCATAAAGCATCCCTACACTAACAAAATCAAGAATTATTTTTCAGAGACTCGTCTGTTAACAGACGTTAGCGCTCTCCCTGTTACGAGACCTCATGTTTTTAAGGGGGAGTTTTGCTTGTCGAGATTATTTGAGTATCCACTGTGTGTGGAAGTCTTTCCACCCGAGTGGAGTCCGCTGTGGTCTCGGTACAATTCAGTGTTCAAAGCTGATTGACTTCCTAATTCGAAGACTAGAGGAGAGGCACGGGAGGGCATGCACGTGTGAAGGCCCGTGTGTGACAAATGGTGGGGTGTTCTAATGAAGCCGCTCACTTGCAAATTTGTCTTCCCGCAGGTGATGTGTCACCAATCAGTATGTCCCCCATCAGTCAGTCTCAGTTTATTCCACTCGGGGAGATCCTTTGCTTGGCCATCTCGGCAATGAACTCTGCAAGAAAGCCTGTCACCCAGGAGGCGCTGATGGAACACCTGACCACGTGTTTCCCAGGTAACAAGAAAGAGTGGAGCTCTTTCCAAAGGGATACAGGCTATGGGTGTGGGCTGTGGGTGTGGGCTGTTGGATGCAGGCTATGGGTATGGGATGTTGGTGTGGGTTGTTGGATGCAGGCTGTGGGTGTGGTCTATGGGTGTGTGCTGTTGGATGCAGGCTGTGGGTGTGGGCTGTGGATATGGGCTCTGGATGTGGGCCCCAGGACTTTAAAGGAACACTGGGGGAAAATATGTCACCCAAACTGACTAGATGCCTTTCTTCTATGACTTAAAATAATAATAGTAATGCCAGTCCTTGTAATATCTTTTATAGTACCATAGGCATAGTGCCTTTTATCTTATTTTAATTTATTTTTATAATTTGATATAATGCTTTTTGTTTGTTTGTTTGTTTGTTTTGAGACAGAGTTTCTCTGTATAGCCCTGGCTGTCCTAGAACTCACTTTGTAGATCAGACTCAGAGATCCACCTGCCTCTGCTTCCCAAGTCCTGGGATTAAAGGCATGCACTACCACTGCCTAGCGAATACAGTACTTTTTAACTTGATACTTAAGGGAAAAAAATTAAGTCAGTATCATAAGAAATTAGTGAAAATAACCAAGAGTCTACTCATCATTTGCAGCTGAGCCTTCCTTAAGCATATAAATCCAGGGTTCTCAGAAACAGATGGAATGCTTAGTCCTTAGAGTTCAGCTACAGAAATGAATAATGTCAAAAATAAATATGTCCCCCATGTTTATATTATGAACCAATACGCCTTATAAAATGTTACTTCATGAATGGAGACTTAGTTTTAAAAGGAAAAGAATTACTTCTTTTCCTTTTTATTTAATTTATCTTTTATTTTATGTGTATTGGTGTTTTGCCTGTACGTATGTCTGTGTGAGAGCATCAGATCTTGGAGTTACAGACAGCTGTGTACTGCCATATAGGGGGCTGGGAATTGAACCTGGGCTGTCTGGATGAGCAGTCAGTGTTCTTAACTACTGAGCCATTTCTCCAGCCCCCTCTTTTTCTTTTTCCTTAAACATTACAAAGTGAAGACAGTAGTGCCACTTCAGTACAAATGGTCATTGATGATCCCGGTTGGGAAACTTGTTTGGAGTGGACTATACCGAACACCCATGCCCCATCTCAAGGTGGGTGCCTCATCATTCCACATAATTGCAGTGCCCCCAGCCAGTGATGCAAATTCTAATGTTACAAGAGAATCTCAAAATCTCGTGTGATGTGCAATCTCTCAAGCAGTTTTCTGTGTGTGCATCTGTGTAAATAGATGGGCACCATGCACTTTTTAAGCTGCTAGTTTGCCAGCTTGATGACTACTATCCCTCTTTCTAGACTGAAATAGGAATCGTGTTAAAAACGGAGGCACGGTATACTTGATGTTCATTCAGCCTTTCTAAGAGACTTTAGGACATGTAAGCTGTTGGCTGAATCAGCTTGGGCTACGGTAATGCTGGACGATAAGCAACCACAGACAGCCAGAGATATGCAACAATAAGCATTTATTTAGGTCCTAGGTCTGAGGGTATCCCAGGAGTCAGCTGGGACTTAGAAAGTAGCATTATTCCTGCTTGGACTGCATGTCCTTGGAAAAGACATATCCCATATTGCATTGATAAAGCAGAATATTGCATTGATAAAGCAATCTTGCCTTGACCCGAAGTCAAGGGCACACACACACACACACACACACACACACACACACACATACACGGAAAGAGTCAAAGAACCAATTCTATGAAGATTAATAACATTATCCTTCATCACTGGTCTCCATACTTGACCTTTTGCCTCAAAGAAACTTTTCCTTCCCATTATTTTCCCCTGGCATATTCCCAACTTACATACCTTGTTTTGTTATTGTTCTTTTTTGTTTTGTTTTGTTTTTAGTTCTTTCAAGACGGTATTTCTCTATGTAGCTCTGGCTGTCCTGGAACTCACGCTATCGACCAGGTTGGCCTTGAACTCTAAGATCCCCCTGCTTCTGCCTCCAGAGTGTTGGGATTAAAGGTGTGCACCACCATGCCCTCCCTATTTTTTAAACATCAGTGTTTTTATATTATATGCTATTAAAACACTAATATAAACCTACCCTTTCAACCCATGAGTAACCTTAAATGTTACAGCATTTCACTATCCCCTGACATCCTTCCTTTTCTAGCAGCTAGATACCTTTTCCCACTGGTAGTGAGATATACAGATGTACCTATCCGCAGGGAAGAGGGGGCCATGTCCTTAGCCAACGCTGCCCTCTGGAACTTGAAAACCCTTCTTCCTGTCATATATCTAAGCTCCTGCTTCAGACATCAAACAGTCCAGCTGCTTTTAAAGTCTTCACATTGTTCCTTATACAGCTTCACAGGAAGCCACGTGCCTTTCTCGGAAGCGGTTCCATGCCTCCTGTTACTAAGAAATAGACAAGAACACAGAGCTGGTATTCCATAGTCAAATGCTCACCCCTGCTGAGCAACAAACAGTACCACAAAGTTACAATACATCCTAGCAAAAGGAATTGGTGATCCTTAAAGAAGTACCTGCTTTGCCAGCTTCTATGGTAAAGAGGTACCAACCAAACCTTGCCCTCTGTGCAGCACACTGGTGACTACTGGCCAGGTAGACATTTGCAAGGACGCCGTGTAGATTTTACAAAGCACAGCCTGTAGGTCTTGAAGGACCGCACCACCTGTCCTTGTGAATAAAGTTTTATTGGAAGACAGTTGTCTCTGTATTATCTTTGGCTCCTTGGACATAGTGGTAGAGCAGAGGGGTTGCCAAAAGAGGTCACATGGCTCACAAAGCCTACAAGATTTACGAATTGGCTCTTCATAGAAAAACATCGACCAACCCAGGTCCAGGACATAGTGATAATTATTTAAATCTTTCTTTAGTAATAGATCTTTTTTTCTTCTTTAGTTTCGTTTTAATTTTTTTTTTTTTTGGGACACATTCTCACTGTGTAGGCCACACTGGCCTTGAATGTTCTTTAATCATCTGCCTCTACAGATGCACACCATTACGCCTGACTTAATAGCTCTAAACATTTAACTAGTATTTCATTAAAAAAAAAAAAAAGACATTTTCTCGCCTTGCCTGCCCTCTTTCCTTTCTTCTTCTTCTTTGCTGCTTTTCATTAGCTCTGTCAGGACAGAACATCACTGAGAACTTAGCGTTGTTTAAATTCTCCTTGAAAAATCTATTTTCAGCAACAATACTAGAAGTCTGGAGGGTATTTAATGCCTTCTTTGTTTTGAAGGTAAGACAGTTTACTTCTTTTGTAGTTTACTATTTGAAAAAAAGGGGGGTTGAAGTCTAACAAAGCATTATTAAAATATTTGAATTCTTATATTTGATGCATGCTTTATGAATAAATAAAAGAGGATAGTTTAGAATGTGATCTTTCAGTACTTTGGACACCTGTATTCCAAAGAGTAAAGTTTCCTAGTTAAAAAAGTACACTGAAACAAATGATAGTATACTTTTTTAAAAAAATTTTTCTTCAAACTCCTGCTCTTCTCCCAGTCCCCACTTCACACAGCCCCTCCCCTCATCCTCTCTTCCCCTTCACCTCCAAGAACGAGGAGGCTCCCCTGAGTACCAACTCACCCTAGCATCTCAAATCACTGCAGGACTAGGAACATCCTCTCCCACAGAGGCCAGACAAGGCAGCCCAGTTAGAGCACAGAATCTACAAGGCAGGCAACAGAGTCAGGGTAGGCTTCTGCTCCAGTTGTTGGGGTACCGACATGACGACCAAGCTGCACATCTGCTACATATGCGCAGGGGTTGGGGTAACGGCTAAGTCCATCTCTCATATGTTCTTTGGTTGGTGGTTCAGTCTCTAGAAGCCCCAAAAGATCTAGGTTAGTTGACTCTGTTGGTTTTCCTGTGGAGTCCCTATCCACTCCAGGTTCCTCAGTCCTTCCCCGAACTCTTCCACAACACTCTTGAGCTCCACTTAATGTTTGGCTATGGATCTCTGTATCTGTTTCCGCTGCCTGCTGGGTGGAGCCTCTCAGAGGGCAGCTATGGTAAGCATAACAGATGTCTACAAACATAACAACATCATTAATAGTGTCAGGGATTGGTTCTTGCCCATGGGGTGTGTCTTGATCTTGAGTAGGCCATTCCTTCAGTCTCTTCTCCATCTTTGTCCCTGAGCTTCTTGAGTCAGGAGAAACTTTGGGTGGAAGGTTTTGTGTGATTTGGTGTCCTCATCTCACCACTGGGAGTCTTGCCTGGATATAGGAAGTGGCCACTTCAGGCTCTATCCCCAGCCCCTAGCCCCTACCACTGCTATGAACTGAACTTTGAAAATCAGCTCAACAAATTCTATGCACCAGTTTCCAATACAGAATTGCATGCTCATGTTGGCTTGTGTGTATATTGGTGTATATGTGGTGTGTGTGTGTGTGTGTGTGTGTGTGTGTGTGTGTGTGTGGTGAGAACTATGGCCATGCTGGAGGCTGGAACCAGGACCTTGTGCATGCCAAGCAAGTCTTCTACCACAAAACTACACCCTCCACCTAAAAATATTTTTTTAAGAGATCTTAAGAGAGTACTTGTTTTTCAGATTTCTAAAGAACTGCTCTCCATTTCATCCAGGATAAGTGCTCAATTACATTGGCCTAATCCTTGTTAAGTTGTTAGAATCGAGTCTTTCAGGTAAATAGAGGACAGTGAGACTGGATGCGAGGTGGAAGCTGGCTTAGCCTTGGCTGCAGAACATGTCGTGTTCTCTCTGATTGATCTTCCTGAATTCTCATGCAGTCAGTGTTCTTCACAAATGAGAATTATAACACAATGAAGGTCATTAAACATGTCAGTCTAAAGCTGGGCATGATGTTATGTGCCTGGGGCCTCAGGTACCCTTGAAGGTAATGGATGAAGATTGCTTGAGCCCATGGCTTCCAGGCCAGTCAGAACAATGGACATGGGTCCTATCTCAAAATAAAAATACCTTTTAATCTAAAATGTTTCACATAAAGCACACGTATGTGTGTTCTCTGTTCTGAGAATTAATCAGATTTGCGGGTTTAAAGCAAAATGTGGTTCTGAAAAATATCATAGTCACAATGCATCTTTAACTCTCAACCTTGGCTTTGGAAGCCGTAAAGGCGTGGAAAGAGGAAAGGTGCAGCTTTAACTCTATTAGATTACAGAGCTTGTTTTTTTGTTCTTGACCCACTCTCATTCGTGGTAAACTACAAGCATAGTATCTGGAAATGATAAAGCATGCAAGTGCTCAGCACTTTACCAAGTTAGCTTTGCAAGTGTCTAATAGAGGAACTAGTAGACTCAGGGTTAGTGAGATGATTGGAAATGTCAGTTATTATACTAAGGTTTAAAAGTAAGGTAAGTATAAATATTGTCAACTTTCAATTGAACCAGAAAATTCAAGGTAGAAGTGTGTAAATACGTTGTATTGCAGGGGAAATATTCGTGGGCCTTTTGTTGTTGTTGTTTCCAAAGTAAATGTTTATTGACTGATGTAGCTGAGAATCAAAGTATATAAAATGCAGATAGTTCTTGTCCCTTTATTTGGGAGTAACTAGAGAAATTGTTTCTTAATGGAGAGTAGCATATATTGTGTTATGCTCATGATTCTATATGAATCTGTGCCTTTTCCACGACCAACAGTAATGACTGTTCTTAATATGAGTCATGGGCTAGAGAGATGGCTTGGCAGTTGAAAATGCTTGTTGTTCTTCTAAAAGGCCCAAGTTAGGTCCTCAGCACACATGTTAGGCTCCTCCCAACCACGTGATGCTCTAGTCCCAGGTGATCTGAAGTCTTCTTCTGGCCTCTTACACACTTGGTGTTCTCTCTCTCTCTCTCTCTCTCTCTCTCTCTCTCTCTCTCTCTCTCTCTCTCTGAGAAAAAGTAGCTCAACTTCCCTTAGCAACACAAGGTAAATCGAAAAGAAACTACATTAAGCAATATGCTATGTGAGCATCCTTGTTAGGGATGTCTTCCAAAGATGGAGCACCAGTAGATGTGGATGCTCAATTGTGCCCACACACTTCCTCTCTCTGAGAATGTCAGTCTAGCTCAACTGCATGAGATCCCACTTTCATTGTTTGGCAAGGCTGAGGGCACACAGACTTTTCTGCTCACCCAGATGCTCCAGTTGCTACACCATATCATTGGAAGGTAACCTGGGTTGCCATAGGTCCTGACCCAGAGCTCAGACTACTAATGGCTAGTGTTTATTGAGCCTGTGCTCTCTGGTACACACTGTTGGGCATGCGCCAAGGTCATGTAAACTCCCAGCAGTTCTATGAGAGTAGATGCCCCAGAGATTAAGTTGCCAGCTCCCTTAATGCTTCCACCTGCTGGGGATGCTACGATGGTACAAGGAAAACAACAGAAAAGTTGTACTGTATGGTTCTGGAAACCAGAAATCCTAAGTCGAGGCGTCTGCAGAGGTATCTGTTTCCTTCTGAAAACTGTGAGTGAAGACTACGTCTCGAGCATCTCTCCTTGACTTGCGGATACCCATCTGTGACCTGTGTCTCTTCACTTCGTTCTCTTCCACCTATGCCTCTCTCTGTGTCATTTTCCCCTTTCCAGAAGGACATTACTCCCAATGGATTATGGCCCACTCTAATGACCTCATTTTAACTTGACTACTCCTGCAGAGATCCTATCTCCAAAACAGGAAAAGGTCAGTTGGTGGGGACCACTGGGGGCATGAGAATTTTAAGGTGTGAAGAGGCATCATCAATTTTGCATTATAATTAAAGCCTGCAAAAAGAAAAGGTTCATTTTGGTTCATCCTTGGAAAAGGGTTCAGCATGTGGTTAGATGGACCTGTTACCTTTAGGTCTGCTTTTTGTGGTAAGATCACAGCCTGGAAGCAAAAGAGAGAGGAAGAGGCTTGGGTTACACCCTGCCCTTCTAGGGCCTCATTGACCTAAAGACCTTCGCATTAACAACAAGCTTTTAATACATGAGTCTTAGGGAACATTCTAGATCTAAACCATAGTAGGGAATGAGGTGGGGAAAAATGAACAATCCAACCAATAACACAATTACAAAGGTAGACTGGGTTTCCAATCTAGCAGTCTGGCCTCAGAGCCTCAGCTTTCAGTTTCCACCTTGTACTGCTTTGACTGTGATGGCTGACTCACGTAAACTGCCATTTTTTTGCTGGTCAATTATTGGCAATATTTATATGATTTGATCTGGTCTGTTTCTAAATTCTACCATTCGGATCAACTCTGTAAATATCAGCTCCCTTGATGTGCCTGACGCCGCCAAATGCAGAATACCCAAAGAATAAAGTAAGTAACCTGCAGCCTGGAGAATCTGTGCTCTCCTGAGGATTTCTCTCCTTGAGTCTACCTGTTCAGGTAGGGAAGGCCTAACGAAGCGTTTACATAAATACCCTGGGAAGCTGTGCACACTGTGGTGCAGTGAGACATGTGTCCCACCCTGTATTTATGTTCAAGCAAACGCAGATATTTGGGACTTAGTGATCAAACCAGTAGCGTCTTAGTGAACACTTATTATTGTGTGGACACTTAGTATGGACAGTATTAGTGTGTGGGGGCACTTATTAGGGCTCCGCAGGAAAGCCACCTCCATCAACTTTTGCCAAGGATAACATTCTTATCTGACTGTCACTGCCGCAGTAGACCGTTTCAGTGTGAGAAGTGGTGGATTTCAAAATTACAAGGCATGTTGAAGTGGTCCGGTCCTTCGTGGAGGGTTGAGATCCCATGTTTTTTTACCCCATCTATTTTGGTGTGTCTGTTGTTGTTGCCATTGTTTTTCTCATGCTTGGGTAGTCATGTAAAGAGAGCTTATGAGTGCAGCTACCAGTGACTAAAGAATGCTGACAATGGGCGAGCAACCAAACTTTTACCCAATACTAAATGTCACCTCTGAAAACATACATATAGATAACCTATACAGACTACATTAAGTGTATATGTACATAAACATACATACAGTAACAGTGAATGAAAACGGAGAACATGGGTTTGTTTCTTTTTCTCAGTTTATTTATTCTCTTTACATCCTGATCGCAGCCCCTCTCCTCTCCTCCCAGTCCCACCCTCACACCCTTCCTCTTCCCCCGTTCCCTCTTCCCCTTCTCCTCTGAGAAGGGAACCCCCCTACCCCCCGAGGAACCAACCCACCCTGGCACATCAAGTTATAGCAGGTCTAGGTGCATCCTCTCCCACTGAAGCCAGACAAGACAGCCCAGCGAGGGGAAAAGGATCCGAAGGAAAGCAACAAAGTCAGAGTCAGCCCCTGCTCCAGCTGCTAGGGAACCTGTATGCACATCTGCTACATCTGTGTAGGAGGCCCAGCTCCAGTCCATGCATGATCTTTGGATGGTGATTCAATCTCTGTGAGCCCCCATGGAGGCCATGAATTTGACAAAAGAGCAAGATGTGGTATCCAGAAAGATTTAGAGGGATGAATGGAGAAGGGAAATGATAAAATTATAATCTCAAACTTAAAAGAAGTTTTGAAAAGGAGTGGTCAAATCTAGGTGCCTTTTTATGAAATTTATAAAAATTAACTTTAAAGTAATTTCATATATGTGTGCACATATGAAAATGCTTTGGCCTGTGATATATATGGTTTATATCATACATATAGACATATACATAATATATACATACATATATATGTATATATGATATTGAGCTGTTTTAACCTCCCTTCTCTGGCGATTTCATTGGAAAAAAATATTTTCTGAAATTTTATATCACTTTTCGTCATTTCCCTGTCCTTTACAAAATAGTCTCTCTTTCATGATGCTCAAGAAAGGTTTTGTAGCGGTAGCAAGCTCTCTAACTTCCATCTCTCTCTTGCAGCAATTGTCCCGATGCTGGGCATGGAACCCAAACAAGGTCTCACACATGCTGGGCAAAGAGTCCTTCTACCCATCTCATCCCCAAGCCTCTTCCTGTTTTAACACTTTTTCACTCCTAGGTGGTAATATTCGTAGGAGTCAGCAGAGAAAACTGGGATTCACACTAAACATAATAAACACCTTTGAAGCCTGCTTACGTGTGATGAGGTGATACTTCAAATTTGGCAATGTTAATAGGACTCTGAAAACTGGGGATCCACAGCCTGACCCTTCCTCCCTCTCACAAGCATCTCTGTTTTTGCTCTTAGGTGTTCCAACCCCAAGCCAAGAAATTCTACGGCATACCCTAAACACACTGGTACGGGAGAGGAAAATCTATCCGACTCCGGATGGCTATTTCATTGTGACCCCACAGACTTATTTCATTACTCCTTCCCTCATAAGAACTAACAGTAAGTGGTACCATTTGGATGAGAGGGTACCTGACAGGTCTCAGTGTACCTCTCCACAACCAGGAACCATAACGCCCTCTGCCTCAGGCTGTGTCAGGGAAAGGACATTACCCAGAAAGCACTGCGACTCTTGCCACTGCTGCCGAGAAGACGTGCACAGCATGCATGCCTCCACTCTGCAGAGGAAGCCCCCCAAGGACTGCAAAGACCCCTACTGCCCTCCTCCGCTCTGCCAGGTGCCACCCACTGAAAAAAGCAAAAGCACTATAAACTTCTCCTATAAGACGGAAACTCTCTCGAAACCTAAAGATGGTGAAAAGCAGTCCAAAAAATTCGGCCTCAAGTTATTCCGGCTGAGTTTTAAGAAAGACAAGACCAAACAGCTGGCCAATTTCTCTGCACAGTTTCCTCCGGAGGAGTGGCCTCTGCGAGATGAGGACACGCCCACGACTATCCCCCGGGAAGTGGAGATGGAGATCATCCGGCGTATCAACCCGGACTTGACGGTGGAAAATGTCATGAGGCACACTGCACTGATGAAGAAACTTGAAGAAGAAAAAGCTCACCGGAGCAAAGCCGGGTCCTCCGCCCACCACAGTGGAAGGAGTAAAAAGAGCCGGACTCACCGAAAGTCCCACGGGAAGTCTCGGTCACACAGCAAGACGCGAGTGTCCAAAGGAGATCCTTCAGATGGCTCGCATCTGGATATCCCCGGTGAGAGGGAGTATGAATTTTGCGACCCTCTAACCAGGGCCCCCAGAGAGGGCTGCTTCATCATTGAACACAAAGGAGACAACTTCATCATGCACAGCAACACAAACGTGATCGAGTCCCATTTCCCCATGACGCCAGAATGGGATGTGTCTGGCGAACTGGCCAAAAGGAGAACGGAGATGCCCTTTCCCGAACCTTCCAGGGGAAGCTCCCACTCCAAAGTGCACCGAAGCCACAGCCATACCCAGGACCGGAGGTCCAGGAACGAGAGGTCCAACAAGGCCAAGGAGAGATCCAGGTCGATGGATAACTCCAAAGGCCCCCTGGGCGCTTCTTCACTCGGGACTCCGGAAGACCTGGCTGAAGGCTGCAGCCAAGATGACCAGACACCCAGCCAGTCATACATTGACGACAGTACTTTAAGGCCTGCGCAAACGATTGGTCATCAAAGGGCTCATATTCCTTCTGCCAGCTATAAAGAGGTGTGCATTCCAGAAATAGTTGGTGGTAGCAAGGAACCTTCTAGTGCTTGTAGCCTTTTGGAGCCAGGCAAAACCCCTGAGAGTATGCCGTCCTATGGGGAACTCAGCCCTTGCCCGGCAAAAACAGCTGTGGATGACTATTTTCAGTGCAACACCTCGAGTGAGACTGTGCTCACGGCACCGTCCCCTTTAGGGAAGAATAAGGAGGACCATGACACTTTGACCTTGGTGGAGGGGGTAAAAAAGCTGTCTCCAGTTGAGAGGCAGACTCCCCATTCTTCCAGGGAACCTGTTGGGCACAAGGAGGAGTCACCAAAAGGGCCAGGAGGGGGCCCTGCAGCCTCTGGTGGTGTGCCAGAGGGGTTGGCCAATGGCCGTCTTGTCCAACATCTTAGTGCAGAACCCAGCGGCCTGGACAAAAGGAAAGAAATATTCAGCAAAGACACACTGTTCAAACCTCTACACAGCACCCTGTCTGTAAACAGCTATCACAAATCTAGCTTGTCCCTCCTCAAATCTCACCCGAAGTCACCTGCCGACACACTGCCAGGCCGTTGTGAGAAACTGGAACCTTCCCTTGGGACATCCGCGGCCCAAGCCATGCCTCCGTCCCAGCGTCAGCAGGACTCTGGAGGAAACCAGGAGGCTTCTTTTGACTATTACAATGTCTCTGACGACGACGACTCCGAGGAGGGGGCCAACAAAAACACGGAGGAGGAGAAAAACAGAGATGACGTGGGCACCATGCAGTGGCTCCTGGAGAGAGAGAAGGAAAGAGACTTGCAGAGGAAGTTTGAGAAGAACCTCACCCTCCTCACCCCTAAAGAAACTGATAGCAGCAGCAACCAGAGAGCCACCCACTCAGCCCGGCTGGACAGCATGGACAGCAGCAGCATCACTGTGGACAGTGGATTCAACTCCCCACGGTAGGGAGAGCCGTCCTTCTGTATTCGCATGCGCCTGCCAGGGCCTGGGGCTTTATGCAGATAACTGGTTTCACAGTCTCGGATTGTGAACAAGGGCTGTGAGTTGTGTGACCTGTGTTGTTAACAGCCTGTTTCTAACTTCTTTTTCAGGAATTGAAAAAAAAAAATGTTTCTGCAGCTGTAGAGATCACCAATCTGGACTGGTGGGTTGGTTCCCTCCCTAAAGTTTGTATCAGAGTCTGATCTGACTAAGACCAACACATCCTAGTGGTCTTCTTCTATTTGTTGACAACCAGGAGAAGGGATTTTTTTTTAAAGTCCTTCCAAAAGAAAACTAACGTTCTGAGTACAATGAATATAATCAGTGGGAGTAAAGCAGTGGAGAGCAGTTTGGTGCCAGGATAATGGCCGCCCCTTTAATGTGGAAATAGTAGTGGATTTTACAATCTTTCCAAAGGATCTAGAAGTTCAATACCACTTTAACTCCTCTGCTGTGCGTGGTCTCTTCTATTTGCTTAGATGTCTTCTTCTTCCAGCTCTGTGTGGGTAGGGACAAGGAAGCTTGGTCCTTTCACAAAAGTTAGGGATCTCAACTCTGTTAGATCAAAACAGTTGCCCGCCTTTTATCTCCTCACCTGTAGAACTGCTACTCTCTGAGTGGACCCTGCCCTTTAGTGTCCTGATATGATGGTTCAGCAGTACTGACAGTTCTGGCACCCTCCCACATTGTTCAGGGGTGACACACACATACCCAGGGATGTCCTACTCCCTGATTTTCTCTATAATTCTTTCTTCTCATTGAACATCAACTTGGGATCTAAATCTTGCTTCTAAATCCTGCTCCAGATTGGTGACTCTAAGATGTAGAAATGCTACTGAGAAATGTATACATCCTCATCCTCATTTCCCAAGACCTCATAATTTTTATAACCACAAGAAGTACCCACGTAGGTACTTCATCCGTTCATTTATGTTTTTAAGAATTATAATGAACTTAGTTGTGATCATTTCACCCTATTTCTGGGTATCTTGGGGATCACATTACCCCAAAGTCATACACGGGGATTATGATAACGTTATTTCACAACTAGGCATTTGCTATTTCTTAAAGGACCAGCTCTTGGTTTGTTATTATTTTGGTCATATAGCCTTGTTTTCCAAGCTAACACATAAATAGACTTTCCAACATCTAACAGACATCTATCAGAGTTGGAACTCTGGTAAACTGCATCGGAGCCCCGGAGCCCAGGAGCCCCGGAGCCCATGTCTGTCCTGGGACCTTAAGGATCCTTGAGAAGTCCCAAGGAGCAATGGCCCTGGTCTTTTTAAAGAAAATATTTTGCTAAATATTTTTTCCCTCCCAAGTCAGATTTTATTTTCCAATTAATTTTCTTTGTCATCACCCACCTGTTCTACATTCCTGTTCTACATTTTTTCCTCTCTTGAAAACCCTAGCAGGAGGAACCAGATATCACTGATGGTCTGTGATAAAAGTGAAAAGCTACTGCTTGTGGAAAAGATGGCTTCCTTGCCCGGGTCTTTGCGTTCATTATCTATCATGTAGACTCCTTTGCCTGATGCTTTTCCTGCTTGACCTGCAAGCCCTTCACATTGCCCCCTTAGCACCTGGACTAGGCAACAAATGGTGGCACTCCCGAGACTGCTTTGAAGATGATGTTGGGAGTAAGTGGGTTCTAACCCAAAGCCTTAGATAATGCTAAGTTTGTTTGTTTCTGAGTAAAAAGACATATCCATGAGATAGTTGAACCATACCTTCACAGAATATATTATCGTGAACCATGGGCTGTGTAACATAAAATTTGTAAGTAGAATTAATTCAGGAAGTTTATTTTTACTTTCTAAGTAAGATACCTCAAGGTTAAATGCCTTGTCTCTGTAGAAGGAGAAGGTCACTCTGAAGAGAGAGAATCTTTCCCCGCTAACCGTGGGTCTGTCTAGCAACACCTGGTTTGACTTCCTCTCCTGGAACATATGGATCTCCCAAAAACATTAGGCATGAAACGAATAAAAAAATTCCTAATTTTACTGTTTTATATTTAAGACCCTTTGGTTAGAAGTGAGGTGACAAGCTTACTTTCTGTACACTTCTCTAGGTTCCCTGAGTTACCTTTCTAACACATGAAAGAGTATAAAAAGAGAATATTGGGCTTCCAGAGTTCCCATCTGGAGTGGCGGTATTCCAGTGAAAATATCACTATCATGCGGCTATTGTGAGTAGTGTGAATTTGAAGGAGGCCATTTATGGGGATCTTCCCTTAAAATAACTCATTAAGTGATTATGATTCTACCAAGAAATAGTTTTTTTCTCTACAATTGAAGGCTTTAGTGCTTACCCAGAAATTATGGTTAGCCATGTTTTCAGTCCAGTTTGTAGAAATGAAAGAACATTAAAATACACACACGCACACGCACACATACACACACACGAGAAACTTGAACCATGCTGTGAAAAGTAATATTTAAAATAAAAGGTCTTGACATAAAAAGGTCACTGTTTCAAATGTGAGACCTCCCCAAACTGGCTGAGTAACATCTACATAATTAGCAGAGAGACTCAGGCAGCCATGAGTGTGCGCTCTGGAAAGCCATGTGCCAGAAAGAGGATGAACAGCAGAGCCACTTAGTGAATCTCCCACCTAGGAAATCCTAAATAGCACACACACACACACACACACACACACACACACACACACACACACACCCGCCCTGCCTTTTGAGACGGAGTCTTTCCACATAGTTCTGACTGTCCTGGAACTCACTCCGTAGACCAGGCTGTCCTCAAACTCATGAAATCTACCTGCTCTGCCTCCCAAGTGCTAGGATTAAAGATGTATATCACCACTCCTGGCCTACCTAAATAGCTCATTTTAAATGTTGTATTCCATCTGCTTTTTTTTTTTCAAAATTAAATTTGAGAAATATTTTTATTACTAATAAGCATCTCTATTGGATTTTCATCAGTATATCCAGACCCCTCTATATGAATGTCACAAACTCTGCTCATGATTACAGCTGTAATGAGATCTGTTCTTTGCAGAAATTGGAGTACTGTGCCTATTTATCCCTACCAATGCATTAGGTGTAGCTCAGAGGTGATCAAGAACACCTTATTCCAAAAACATAACTAATGTGTCTCATTAGAACAATTTATGTTCCCAGTCCCAAGCATGTTATCTGGAATACAACGAGTACACAGTAAATGTTAAGTTGATTCCTCAAAACCTGTTTTAGAATACCTATCCTTTGGACCTTACAATTCATTTTCCCATAGAAAAACGTCACTAGCGGTAGCATCCCAACTTAATCTACAGTAGTTGTTTCCCTGATTCTATGACAAATGGGTTACAGAAATGGCACTGTCCTAGCTTTTTGTTTTCCGTGCTTATTTCTTCTTCACAGCCGCTCTTCAGTAGGTAAGTCATAGCACAGTTCTCCCACTACAGGCGTGAGGAAGTTAGGTGTGGTTAAGGGTTATTAGCACGGACCAGTGAGAGGGCTTACTGTGTAAAAGACACTTGCCACCATGCCTGGCACCTCAGGTTGATCCCAGGACCCACATGGTGGAAGACCAGAAACAACTTCCACAAGTTGTCCTTTGATCTCTGCAGATGTATCATCATGGTGTGCACCTACACACACATACACACACACACACACACACACACACACACACACACACACACACACGTTATTTTTGAAAGTAGCTACCATGATTAAAAGTGCAGTGAATGGAATGTACCTTAAAATTTTAGGGATGCAACATCTTTGCCCTTTATCCTTCCTTCACTGACCCCATACCTCAGTCACAGCTATGGAAAACTACTGATGGATTTTTTTTTTCTGGGGAAAGAGGTCAGGCAGGTAAGTAGATAAGCCGAGCGCCTGTTATCCTAAGTGGCATTTTGGAATATTCGTTAGATGTGCCCATGCTTTCAGAGGCTGAATGGAAGAACTCGACTGTGAGCTCTTTAAGCACATTGATCCTCTACAGCCAAAAGGGAGGACAGGGAGTTTTGTTGTTTGTTTGATAGTCAGTGAACATACTGCTGTTTGAACAATTAATTCTTGGCTTCTTGATTATGCAAAAACTCAAGCTGCTAAGGGATCGCTGGTGGGTTAGATACCCAGTTGTAATTTGCTGCTAATGGAGGAGATACTGTCTATACGGTGTTGATCTGATAACTAGGTTTAGCTGGCTTAGACTAGGTATGGAGATCAACTCTTCAAATACGTCTTGGACTTTGAATGGTTCCAGTGGGTATTTGGGAATAATTCTGGTTGTTTTGCTCTAGGTAAGTAGGTAAAAAATTTTAAAGTCACTTTGAGGACCTTGGCTATAGAACCTTTTTCCCCCCCTTTTGGCCCAGCTGAGTGATCTTACTTCTGTGGTTGTCCTGAACTTTTCAAACATGAAATTTGAAATCTCCTATAGCAGTGAAATCAATTCAAATATTCCCATTATAGAAAAGGTAAACGGAAGTAACGAAGTGTTTAAATCACCTCATCATTAGGAAATAAAAATATTTCTACCACAGGGAGCCAGGAATGAATTGCAGCTTCACAAATAGATGGGAGAGGGGAGATAAACCATTCTTTATGTGAACATACAATTATGTTTTAACTGAAATGTTAAAATAGAGATGGAGGTATAAAGTATTTACAAATAGTTTTACTCCTATTTGTGTGGCAAAGTCAGCTAGTGGTATGCTTGAAGTCCATCCACCAAATTAACATCTAATTAAAAGCAAACAAATGGAATGGAACCTTTCAGTACAATTTATGGAGCTTTTTCAAGAGCCCCGATGTCTGTGAATTCCCAGCTTTTGGTGGAATCATTGCACAGGCATGCCTGTTCTTTGTTAAAGCCAGTTGGTAGGCATTTCTCACATCAAGTCATTTTCTTGAAAATAACGAACAGGGGAAACCATTCCAAACCACATTTGGTAGTCAGAAACCAGGTGAGCTGCAGTTCTTGTCTCACATGAGTCCTAGAGCCCAGGCTGGATGAATACAGGCAGATAATCGCAGAGATGCACATTGATGTGACATCACGATCCAACAGAGGAAGTCTGTTAGCCCCATCACTTGGTCTTCCTTCGGGTGCTCAACATATCATTGTTTTTGTTTAAAGCAAAACCAAAACCAACCCTTTTTACTCTTTTAGCACTCGGGAGAGCCTGGCTTCCAACACATCAAGCATTGTTGAAAGCAACCGCCGTCAGAATCCTGCTTTGAGTCCGGCCCATGGCGGGGCTGGTCCAACCTTCAACTTCCGCGCTAGTACGGATCCCCCGACCAGCGAAGCTGAGAAATTACAGAAACCTTCCAACTGCTTGCAAGCTTCTGTTACTAGTGTATGATTGTCCTTCTGCCTCAGATCTTCTGTCTCATCCGATACAGCAACGTTTACGATGATTGGGACTGATGTTTACATCTCTGCAAAGACAAACATCTCAAACACAGATTGGGGGTTACTTGAGCTGTGCTGCTAAGTAGGCTAGGGCAAAAAAAAAAATCTTCATTTCGGAGTATTGCTTTTCACATGTATGGCTCTGTAGCAACTGAATAGCAGTAGGGAGATACGTACACTTCCGCTTCACTAACTGTATCTGAGCACACATAGGAAAGTCTAAACACTGTAAGTGGAACATGCATTTTTCAATGTCATACAGTTGCCAATTCCATTCTGAAATGCCACAGAGATGTGTTGCTCCCGGCCAGCCTATGGGGAATGGGGCCATGGAACTAATCCTTGATAGCCCCGCCCCTCTCAAAAAAAAAAAAAAAAAAAAAAAGCCAAGCCGCTACAAAATGTAAATGTAGGGATGTCCATTGTAAAAAAATCAATGCCAAACTGGGCAGAAGGGACCCCAGCCCTTTGTGTGTGAGTCCTTTAATGTACCAGTCATTTTTCACTGTGAGTTTTCATGACACTCTCGCAGGAGCCCATGGAAGTGGGTCAGAGGTCCCGATGGATGGATGGATGGATGGATGGATGGATGGATGGATGGATGGCGTTAGGGTGTTTGTTTTCACTGTTTTCCAGCTCACTCAATGCTTGTCTTGAGGGTTTTTTTTTTTTTTTAACCTTCCCTAATCACAAACAGGAATATAGGCCTTTGAAGTGGACAAAGGAAGGGAAATGCAGTCTCATGGGGGCACAGCACTGCGTGTGTGGATGACCAGGAGGGATGAATCAGATACTGGAGCAGGATGCCTTCCTTCTTAGGATGCCTAAGATGAGCGAGCTTACTATACTAGATGCAGTGATTAGTTTGTTGGGAAGCAAAATGTTCTTTATGATACAAATGAAGAATGTGGCCTGAGGGTGTTATTCTTTCTAATGGAAGGGACATAAATCTATTTTATGTAGTTTTAAATAGAATGCCTAAATTAGGCCGTGGGAGATGATTTTTAGTGGTTGTAGGAAAGAAGAGCAAATTTAGGGAGAGTTGAACTTCAGGCCTTTTATTCCTGGGAAGATATCTATAGAGACAACATTTAAAGTAATTTTTGATTAGAAGTATACATGGGCCCATGTAGTGAACAGTGGAATGTCCTCATTCTGCTAGTGTGGTATATTCCTAATTTGTACTCCCCTAAAATGTATCAGAATGACAATTATGCATTCATGAACTATGCCAGAGTAATGTTTACAGATACTTTGTAATGATTTCAGGAGGGCGTTTTGGGAGAATAGTGTGGCAGTTCTTTTACAATGATTTCTCCATGCTCTGCTTTGGTTTATGGCATCGTGCTCAGCATCCAAGGCTTTGCAGGAGGGGGACCACTAACCATTATACCCCAGTCCTACAGGAAAGGCGCTTCTCAAAAGTCTCTTCATCTTATTTTCTGAGAAGCATTGCCTACATCTGTAGGTACTGGAAATCCATCTGCGCAAGGATTAGGTCTGAACCAAGAAAATGGTCAGAAATAAAGTTATAGTCAGTTTAGCGTCAGATGAGTTTTGGAGCCATATGCTATAATGAATTAATACATAAATAACTTAAAATCAATACAAAATACTTTCACTCAAGATTTCAGTAACGAGTCTAAGTTTGGGAGTTTCTTCTTTGTTCGTGTCAGGCTTAATCACTAGCAATGTGTTTAAGGGAACAGAATCATATGAAGTTTTTGGAAACATGTACACTCATATTTTGTCTGCTATTTGGAAGTTGTGTTGGGTCAAACTGGGCTCCTTAAGTTTGGTATAAATTTCTTTTTTGTGCTTATTGTAATTAAGCTTAAGCACAATTCTCAATATACTGCTACATCCTTGAAATGCTTAAGGCAATTGGCTTTGAATCTCATACCTTACTTCCTCCCAGGCATGCCTCAGTTTTCAGAAACACTTTGTTTATCTCATTACTTAAGTATGTTCAGAAAGAGCAACCATGTATCTGGTGGACTACATAATCTGTTTGCTTTGGGAGCCATATACCATACAATTCCTAGATCTGGTCTAAATTAATTCCCCTCCCCTCCAAAAAAATCTGCTCTGAAATTTTTGGCATACTCAGTTCATAAATAATAGGACCATTAAAACAATACATTAGTCTCTGATTGACCCTCTGAACATAGCCATTGAAAAAAATTGAGTGCTCTGTGAGCAGGTGAGGACATAATTACATTTAAGTGAAGCTTTAAAATATGAATTTTTTGATAGTTCACAATAAACAGGTTTACAGAAGGCATTATTCAAACAAAATATGTACACTATTTGCCTAATCATTGTGGAGTACATGATTTAAAAAAAAATAAACAAAAGAACCTCCCTAGACCAGCAGCCATTAGCATAGAATGATGGGCTTTAAAGATGATATACCACATAAACAGAAATTCCGTGGAGAAACACTCTTGTCTGAATCTAATCTGGATTCGTGAATAGAGGAAACATTGGTGGTGGGAAGCACATGGCAGATAGGATACGCACATGTGTCTAAGATGATCTCATCAAAATGGTGAGACTCTTGACTCTCACGGCCTTGGGTTGAGGCCCTCTCTGGGCTTTGCCAATATTATTCTCCAGTGGAACCATAGCTTTGTGTTCCAGGACGGCATGTCTAGTTTTAGAGTTTATCAACAGAAAGGTTTACAAAACTGAGTCTGGTTGAATCTCTGTGAGGCATTCAACTTTAAAGGGTCAACACATCTGTCGGCATTTTGCACACTTATGTATTATTATGATACAGCATATTACTTTATGGTAATTTTTATTTTTACATATAACTACCTCCATGAATCTGATGAAATGGCAGCAGTGTGTTAAAGTGTGTTCTTCAGAAAGAAAAAAAAAGGCAATGCTTCGAACATGCTTCATCATAGGCTGTGGCTTTGCGTCTGTGTCGGTGACTTCCCATTGGACTCATGACTTTTTCGTTGCCATGATTTTCTTTCACAACATCCTTTGGCTTCCAACTGTAAGCCTGTTGTCCCCTTTCTCTCTCCCTTCTCCCCCATGAAAGTATATTTGGTTTGTTACAAATGAATGAACTTTTTAAAATTACTGTCTTCCCCGCTTCTCCACTCCTGCAAAGAGTCCTCTTTGACAAAGAGCCACTTGGTAAACATTTGGGAGGTTATTAATTCCTATAGAAATCGAATTGGATTGCTAGGGATTTTTTTTCCCAGTAACAAAAGACATGTGAGAAATTTGGACTGCCAACTTTGAAGCACTTTGGGTCTCTCTGCTTTTATCAGATGCTACCCTATGGAGCCCAAACTTCCATTTTATTAAAAGAACTGTGCCATGCATTCTGAGATGTCTGCTAAGGAATTTATCTAACATTTGATATATTTTGCCCATCTCAGGAGGCCTTAGTGAGTGCAAGAATAGGTTGTGTGCACACCCAATAGGGAAAACCAATAGGAAAGCAGAAATGAGAATAGCCGGGAAGAAATAAGAAATGCCCGCGTCTTTGATGTTGGAGAATTCTCATTCAGGAAACACAAATGGAAAGGGAATGTGGAGGAGCAGTGATCTGAACATCAGCTGTTCCTAAATGTCTCTTTTTGAAAACTCAACCAGTGTTGTTACAATGTACATTGAAATTCTATTGCAGCCACCACCCAGACAGGAGTGGAGGTTCAGAGAAGAGCATCCTTTCTCTTTTAGGTTAGCATAGCTTTGTAAAGTTCTATGTAGGATTAACCACTTGTCACCACAAAGTGTACTTGAAGATAAAGTTTGTAACTTCGGTGATAGGCACAGTTCTCACAAAAACCATTTGGGAGGGGTAGCGCTTTGAGCTTGCACTAACAACCAACTGGTAATGTTCTGCAGCTCTAACTGGGGATCTCAACATTGCTTCCAAAGCATTAGCTGAAGAGTTGCAGAGCAGGTCCTGTTTGCCATACCCGTGCTTGACAGGAGCAAATGAATGGAGTGACTCAAGATCACCCAGAAACACAGTGGCAGCTCTCTCTCTCTCTCTCTCTCTCTCTCTCTCTCTCTCTCTCTCTCTCTCTCTCTCTCTCTCTCAGTGACCTGTTTTCTATCTGTTTGATAGGCCATGGTGAGAAATCACTAAAATGCTATTTTTTATGATGTGTTCTAATAAAGAAAACAAATACAGCTTGACACCTTGTCCATTTCATTCAAAGAGGTATGGGTGTTTGGAATCTCAACACCTCAGCACCCCTTACTGGTATTGAGTTATGAAGTGGGACATGAACAAATCCACAATCCACAGCAATGCCACTGTTGTCAAAGGCCAGTCCAGACATCCACCTTTGTTTACAGTTTCTCATTGGGTTCCTGTCATTTCTGTGCTAAAACCCCATCTTCAGGAACATTGGCTGCTCCAGGCAGTGGAAGGTGCTGAAACAGTTGTTTTTCTTTTCTTTTCTTTTTTAGTTTTTCCTTTAAAATATTTATCAAGCACTCTTCATAGTGCTCAGCTACATACCATTCACTAAACTCTATCAAGCCCTGCTTTGTAGGATCTGGGAAGCTGATCCAGTTCCAAGAGTTTTGTCAAATTGTGAGATAGAAGGTCTTTGACATCTGCTTTCTCCTTTCCCACAGACCAGTCCCACACCTAGCTAACTAGCAGTGTAGTGCAGACCACAGTAGACACAAGAAGAAGTGGTGCTTCCTTACCCCGCCCCCAACCCCACCCCTTGTCAAAGCCATCCAATAACGTCCTGTGAGCGAGGGACTCCTTGGCCCGTGTTTAAGGCTTGGGGAAATTAGAAACAAGAAAAATGAATGCAAAAGCCATGGGAGGCATTGTTTTTCTTTAGGCTAGTTAAACATGGCAGAAAAGGGATTGCTATTGTCTGAGCTTTGCCAAGAAATACAAAAGAATCAGCTGTCACCTCATCCTTCTCGAAGAAGGTTTTATAGTATTAACGATACAAGTGATATTTTCCCATGGAGTTTTCCTTAGGATACAGTTCATAAATTATACACAGGAGACATTTTATTATTAGATCTCATGTGTTTGCGAAAGGTACTGACTTCTCCCTGATTGATGTCTGTCCCCTTGACTTGCATCAGCAACGCAGAGGAGCTCCGTGGTGACAGCTTTCTATGATACATACGCCTGTGTCTTTATTATTGGCCACAGGCTTAATGGTTGCAAAATTTAGAATTGGGCAAAGCTCCAGGGGAACTAAGCGGTCTTGTGATTGTATGCAGGCAGTCAGAGGCCTTTAATGGCTCATTGTTGGCTTCACTTGTGAACAAGCGCACCCTTCCGACTAGGAAAAGGGTGTTTCCGAGTGAGGTGCCAATGGCTCTGGAAAGGCAGAAATGGAAGGTTAGAGCCAGGCTGGTCCTTGTGCACCTGCCTACCTCCCTGTCCAAAGGCTGACCTTGGTACCCCCCATCCCCCTACCCTTACCCCAAAAGAGGTACCAGATCTGAGACCTGAGCTCCCCTCCAATCCCAGTCCTCTCCAGCTCCAGGACCTTCATCCCATAGAACATTCTTGAAAGCCCTGACTTCCTTTCCTCTGACGGTTACCCTCTCTGCCTCCAAGTACCTAACTCCACCACCACTGTTTCCTCATTGGAAGAAGAGAATACTGTGTAGTATTGTGCACGCATGCCAGTTAGGAATAGAGCTGCCCTAGGGTCACCTTCATGTGAGTGTCAACAGCTACAGACGTAAAGTCTTTAGAGCAGTGACATCTATACTCTCTGGAAGAGATTTCAATTTGACCCTTCAAGCTCCAAGGGATCATGGCTCTGCAGGTGTCTTTCTCTGCGTGGCTGACTGTGACAATTGCATTAGGGTCAGTGAGCTAAGAAGTACACATGGGACTCACTATGTTAGGAAGGAGTTTCGCAGCCAAGACTGCCTTGAATAAAAATGTTTTTGCACTGAAAAAAAAAAAAACTTTAAATGACTTGGTCTCTGGTTGCTGTAAAGGTCATCCAAGATGGATGTTCTGTTTATATTGTATAGTATTTCATAAGAAATAACTGCAGTTCATGAAACGTCTTCCCTGATTTCTAACAGCACATTTGTAACATGGTTTTTATCGTGTCCGTGTACCATATTGTAAATGATGATTCCTTGTCATCCTTAGTATAATAAGTTAAAAGGAAAAAAAAAAAGGACAGGGATTTTTGTAAGTCTATATTTGAAAGTCCCTCCATATGGTAATATTGTGTTCATGTTGTATATGTAGTGTTGTGTGAAATATCCATTTTGGATTGTGTTACTTTTTAAGATATTAAATAACATTTGGTTATATGTGTAAGTGGATTTTTTTCTTTTTTTTGGTACTCGAGAGGTAAATTATTGAGATGAGGTCAGTCTCTCTGATTAATGTGATTTTTGTAACAGAGTTCTGTTGCACATTTTTTTTTTTTTTACAGTTCTTAAATTGAAAACCAAACATGGAGTTCCTGTATCAAAGTTCTTTCCCTCTGGAATTGGAGAAGATCATATTCAGGGGTGGCTTTAACCGAACAATGGTTAGAGCTGCACGTGCTATGAAATTTTGTATGAAGTGATAGAGCAATGTGGTTATTTGGAGAAATTTCTCTTATAAAACCACTCATTTTAAAACATGTGACATGAGTTAAATGTCTCTCAGGTAAATCCTGTGACGTTTGTCCAAGTTGTCAGAAGGGAGGAATCCCTGCGTGTTCAAGCTTCAAGATCTAGCTGTGGATTTAACATAGAATTTAACATAGAATCTAACAGCATTCGAACAACCGTGGATCAAAAGAGTTTTTCTCTTTAGAGTGTGTCTATGGTTGAGGAGACGACTCAATAGAGTACTTCTTGTGCAAACATGAGGACCTGAATTCAGATCCCCAGCATCCACATAAACTCAGGGTACAGTGGTACTCCTCTATACTGAAGTTGGGGGTGGGCGGTCAGAGGCCTGGATCCCTGGAGTTTATTGGCTAGCAGTCTGGCCAGATTGTGTACACAAGGTTAAATGAGAGTCTGTCTTGAAAAATATGGCAGAGAGGAACTGAGAAAGACAACTTACATCAATTTTAAGTCTCCGTATACTAGCATGTCTGCATGCACATGTGTGCTCACACATGGAGACATATGCAGACATCTCCCACGCACAAATGAACCTGTATTAACATGCATAGACCCTCTCCTCAGTTCCCTATAAACAATAAACTAGTATTTTCACAATATTTATACTACAGAAGGCATTGTAGTCACCGAGATAGGGTGTAAAGCACGTTGTCTTTAGATGTACACTGGTTACATGTGAACACTGAAGGACTTTCTGTCACAGTTGAGGGTTTGAGTATCCATAGGGTTCCTAGAACCAATTCCCTGGGACTGGAATAGATGCCTTTAGATTTTTTTGAGTCCCTTTGGGGACAGGTCCCCTCCTTGGTGATGGGTCTTTGGAGAATAAAGTCCATCTTCTGAAACTAAAAGTGATGCTCTGTCAAATGAACAACTAAACTAAGAAATAGCTTATAAACCCCCAAACACTAGACCTCCACAGTTGAGACCAATTCCAAAGGAAACAGTATGATTTTAGAGAGGGAGGGTTTTTTTTTTTTCCTCCGTAGAGAACATCCAAGTGGAATATAAATGCCTCCTACCCTGTTTGCTGCTGTGAAGTCAAGAAACACCGAATAATAAAAAGGAGTTATTCACCTGACTTTCATAACTTATTTAACTGGGAAATCTTATCCCTACTGTGGGAATACTTGGATTTACTGATAGGCCTGCTTTCAGGCCCAGTGGCTCCAGACTCTTACTGTTGAACCAGGAATTCATCTTGTAACCCATGGGACGTTGTGTGGTGAATGTATGCACATAACACATGACCCCCGGCAGTGAGGAAAATCAAGGTGTTTACACTCAGGAGAGACAGGGTGGAGTTATTGATGCATCTTGAAAGAATCACACCAGGAGGGTCCTGTGGTGTGAGACATACTGCCAATAGATATGAAAAGTGAGAAAGAGTTAGTTCAGATCCTTAAGGGCAAAAATGACTGTTGTTTCCTTCTTTGGCATATCTAAGAGTTTAGGGCCGGATCTAATGTCCCCAAAGTGGGTGGGCAACCTCAGGTTCAGCCTCAGATCCATAACAGGTGTGAGCATTTAGATGAGTTCTTTGGCCTCCAGGTTCCATAAAACAAGTACCTTTTTGGTCATGCTCCTTCATGGTTTCCTTGTTTCTCTCTATCGCAAAATTCCACACATTGTTTTCTATTACCTCAGATTTCTCTGACTTTATTAGACTGCCTAAAGACATTTTTTTGTGATTATTGTTGTGCTATTAAAATTTGATCATGGGCTTAGAGATGGCTCAGCAGGTTATGGCTTTGGTTACTAAGCCTAATGACCTGAGTTTGATCCCTGAGAACCACACAGGAGAGAACTGACTCCTGCAAATTGCCCACTGACCTGATGTGCACACACACATAAACATTCCAATACATGAGAAAAATGTATAAGACTGTTTTTAAAGATTTATTTATTGTCGTTGTCATTGTTGTTGTTGTTGTTAGTGGTGGTGTTGGTGTTGGGGTGTGTGTGTGTGTGTGTGTGTGTGTGTGTGTGTGTATGTGTGTGTACCAGTGTGCATGTTCCTGTAATGGCCAAGATAAGGCATCAAATAGCTCCAGACCTAGAGTTGTAGCTGATTGCTAGCTGTTTGACATGGATACTAAGAACTGAATTCAGGTCTCTTGGAAGAGCAGGAAGCGTTCTCTCCAGCTCACCAAAACATTTTTAAAAGAAAAAAAAATAATGTTAATTTGTTCCTGATCTAAATTATTTCTAACCACAATGGAACGTTTATAGTTTAAAATTCCTATTCACAGTGTCTTAGCTCAAGTCCACAGACCACGCATCTTCTTTTTCTGCTAACCTTTGTGTTAAGAGCATTTTAACTGCCAGCTCTTCTGTGGGAATCATCCATCTATGTTGACTCGGAGTTAGATAACTAATCAGCAACGTGCAAGTATGTATAGATAGCTATGTGGGTAGATTACTGATACGTGATTGCAGTAGATGGAACAGATTCCTTTAAAGGTATGTTTATCAAACTTACTCATTGGCAGGCATGGCACGTATATATACGATGCACTCCGATCCACCCTGTGCTCCTCCTGACCTTGCTCATCCCTGCTTCTTCCATTTTCATGCTTTTTTGTTGGATTTTGTTTTGTGACCCAGCCCTAAACAGGACATTTATATCACTCACTTTAAGGCAGCAGTCCTCAAAATCATAGGTCATGACCCCTTTGGGGGCAGGGTCACATATCAGATACCATATATATCAAGTATTTACAGTGTGATTCAGAGTGTTAGCAACATTACAGTTACGAAGTATGGTATGGTTGGGGGTCACCACAACATAAGGCACTGTGTTAAAGTGTCACAGCATTAGGAAGGTTGAGAACCACTGCTCTAAGGCTTAGGGGACATTGGGGAAGAGAGGGAAGAATGAGCAGGCACAGGAGGAGGGGGGAGATGGCAGTGGGATGCTGACTTAGGGATGTAACATGACCGTTGGGATCATGAATGCATATCTGTGCTGGGCCTGCACGAGCCTGGGCCTGTGGCTATTCAGTCAGAGACATTCTTAACAAATCAGCAAGCAGGAATTTTATCTCAAAATTGCTAAAAATATGTTTTTATATTTATTTGCATTTCAAGGTTTCAAGAGGAAGGAATTATTTTACCATTAGAAACTTTTCCTTTCTTCTCTCTTTCCCTTCTTCCCTCTTCTGTGGACCCCTTCATTTCCTCATCTCATTTCTTTCCTGCTTTCTTCATTCTATCAATCATCTATTTGTTTATCCTCTATTTACATATCTATCTATCTATCTATCTATCTATCTATCTACCTCTCTATCTATCTACCAATCCTTTATCCATCTATCACCTTTGTACCAATCATTTATCTATCATCTATCTACCAATCATCTATCACCTACCATTCCTTTACCTATCCTCTATCTATCTATCTATCTATCTATCTATCTATCTATCTATCATCTATCTATCTATCTATCTATCTATCAATCATCTACCTACCAGTCTATATCTATCTACCTATCATCTACTTATCTACCATCTACCTGTCTATCTATCTATTTTGTAGCAACTATTATCTATTTATCATTGAGCAGTCTATCATCTCTGTGTTTTGCCTGTAAATGGCAGTGAAACAAAAGATGGCTGTATGACCAACTCTCTGAAACATGCATCACCTTGGGAAATTATTCTGTACTTTTTAAAATATCTGGCTCCAAGCCAGTATCCTCCGTTCTTTGCTCCAACATCAGTATGGAACCCTTTCTCTTTCTCAGCAGTGAAGTAATAGCTCTGAGATCATTGCATGGAGGGAATCGCCAGTCTCCAGGCACAACACCACATCATATCATGTATCACTATTAGCAGCACACATATGGTGGACGAGAACACTTCAAATAACCTGGAGAAGACACGTGTTTCTTTTCCACGCTTCGGCCTTCGTATGATATTGAAGTCAGCTCATGTGAAGCACCTGAGATGATTATCAAAGAGTCAGTATCCAGAGTTGGAAAATTCAAAAAGTCTCTAGAATAGGACACCACTCTTGAATAAGACAGCTATCTCTCCCATGTCTCCTTCTGTCATTAAAAGCAGCCCAATGAGGTAGACTAGGAGACTTCTGAGGGGCACATAAGAAGTCAGGCAAATGGGCATAATAGAGGACCTGTTTTCCAACTGGCTCATTTTCTTGTGAATTGAGAGAACTATCAACAATTAGGAGAGACTTCCCTGAGCTCAACCAGCAGGAAACTGTAGAATGTTTTAGAGCAAAGTACTAGAAAATAATAAATAAACCTTTTACTTTATAACAGTTTAAGCTCATAAAATTGCAAAGGAATTACAGAAAGTCCTTTCTTGTCCTGTATCCAGTTTCCCTGTTAACTACATCTCATTTTAATATGGTACATTGGTCACTATTAATGAATCAGCACTAATTATTTTTTAATGACTGTTGTTAAAGTAGATCTTTAAAACTATTTTACTACGTTTATTTAGTGTGTGGCGTGTGTGTGTGTGTGTGTGTGTGAGAGAGAGAGAGAGAGAGAGAGAGAGAGAGAGAGAGAGAGAGAGAGAGAGAGAGAGAGAGACATGTTTGTGTGTGTAGAGCAGAAGACAGCTTGCAAGAATAGGTTCCTTTCTTTCATACCTGGGTTCTGCAGATTGAACTCTCATATCAAGCTTAGCAGCAAGCACCTTTACCCACTGAGCCATCTTGCTAGCCTTTGAGTGGTATAAACTGAGGTACATCGTTCATTCACATTTCCTTACTTTGGACTTAATATAATTTTTCTGTTCTAGGATTCCATATTTAATTCATTTGCATGCATACTTTGTTCTAAGGTTTATCCTCTTCTTTCCTTCCTTCCTTCCTTCCTTCCTTCCTTCCTTCCTTCCTTCCTTC